>CAKNYM010030327.1:10205-23086 GCA_932195095.1 Andricus curvator
GATTCCTCAGTCGTCCCCTGCCTTTTTATTAATTGTCTTTCCCTATCCTTTTTTTTCCACCTCTTCATAGTTGACTCCAGTCCCGTTTTATATATCTCTAGCATTGAAGAACTCCCTTCTTTCTTCTTCCCATCTCGTTAATTCCATCGCCCTTCTTCTCCTTTCTTCTACCTCCAGCAAACACTTTCTCGCTAACTCCCCTCCCTCAGCTTCGTCTCAAAATTCCATGCCCTCTTTCCCGCTCTAGTACTTAATTTATCCCTTTGCGCGTCTTCTCTCACCATATATCCCGACGTCCGCCAGTCTACCCCTAGCGTCCACCTTATATACCTTTGTTGCAAACTCTCAATCTCTTTCCTTTCTTTCTATCCCCATATCTCTGCTCCATAACCTAATACCGGCCATACCAGCGTATCAAATAACCAGATTCTTCTTCTCCAATTTTTTTTAAACCTTCTTTTTCCTATTCCCCATATCTGTTTCATTACCCCTGCTGCTTTTTATCCTTTCTCTTATATGAGCTCTATGATCTCCATTTGCTTGCAAGGTATATCCCAAATACTTAAACTCTTTTACTTATAATTTTATTCCCTTCCACCTCCCCGTCCATTCTTTCTTCCTCCTCCTTTCCTAAACCTCATTATCTTTGTCTTTTCTACATTTAAATTCAACTTTTTTCCACCTTTTTATTTCTCTAATCCTGTAATTAAGCCCGCCATCCCTTCTTCATCCTCTGCCATCACCACTATATCGTCTGCGTATGCCAGTGAATATGTCTTCTCGTTCCCTATCCTAACTCCTCCCCACCCTTTTCTCTTAATTTCTTCTTCCAAGTCTGATATTAATATATTAAATAAAAGGGGGCTCAGAGGACATCCTTGCCTTACTCCTCTCACCAACCAGAAACTATCTCCTACTTGCTCTCCTACCTTTTCCTTGCTTTTTGTCTCTCTAAAAATTTCGGATACTCTCTTTATTAATCCCTCTCGTATCCCCTTTTTCACCATAACTTTTTCTATCTGGCCTCGGTCTAATGAGTCAAACGCCGCCTTTAAGCCCACGAATATTGCTACCATTGCCCCTTTCTTCCTTTTAATCCTCTTATTTACTAAATAGTTCAGAACATATATATTGTCCAACACACCCATCCCTCTTCTAAACCCTGTCTGATTCGGTGGCTCTATCTTTTTCTCCACCACCTCTTTTTTTAACCTCTCCGATAAAACAGTCACATATACTTTATACAGTGTTGGCATTAGTGTCACTCCTCTATCTTTAACCTCCTCCCCTTTGCCTTTCTTCACTATTGGTATCACTACTCCTTCTTTCCATAACTCTGGCCACCCCTCTCCTCTCCATACTCTATGGCACATTATCCATGCCCATTCCTTGAATTCTGTCCCCCCATATTTCCATACTTCATTTGGAATCTCATCTATACCAGGCGCCTTTCCATCTTTCATCATCCCTAATACCTTGACTATTTCCTCCCTTGTAATGTCCAACTCCTCATCTGTTTCCCTACCATCTTTTCCTCCTTTCCTAACTTTCCTCTGTACCCCTCCTAGTACATACATACATTGATTAGCAGTTCGAACTCGAAAGTTCATTGCCTCACTACCCGATTCGGGTAGTGTTTCTAGGTGGATATTTACTACCAATGTGGGCCCACCACACCCACGACGGGCCAACAGCACGCACGTATTCCTGAACAGTTACCCATCCAAGTACTAACCGCGCCCAACAATGCTTAACTTCAGTGATCTTACGAGAACTGGTGTTTCCAGCGTGGTATCGCCGTTGTACCCCTCCTAGTAATTCCATAAAATATTTTTTCCATTCCACCATCTCAATATCCTGGTTTACTCTTTTCCTTCTACTTCTCTCTTTATTTACCATCTTCCAAACCTCTTCTTCCGTTCTAGCCTTCTCCGCTTCTTCTTCAAACCTTTTATTTTCCTCCTCTTTTTTTTTATCACACAACTCAGTATACTCCTTTTTTGTCCTATATTCTTCCCCACTACTTGTCCCTTTTCTCCATTTCGTAATTCCCTTTTCACTTCCTTCTTCTTCTGTTTACAATTCTCATCCCATCCACTTCTATCCCCTCCTTCACTAACTTCTTTTTTGCTTGTGCACTCTAATACTCCTTTTATTCCTCCTATCATTATTTCCATTTCCTCGTTTACATTTCCTTCCCCGATTTTGATATTCCTGACTTTTTCTTTAAACTGTTCTTTACCTTCCATTGACAAATCCCCTCTTCCTGCTCTTTTTACTATTGCTTCCTTTTTAGCCTTATTGTTATTACTCATATCTCCCTCTACTGTCACTATTATGGGAAAGTGATCCGAATCTACATAATTCCCTACCTCTAGTTTCTTAACCTTCTCTCTTACCTCGTCATCCACTGCCACATAATCTATTACCGTTCCCCTCTTTCCTTCTGAACGTGTATACTCAACTTCCTCATCCGCCTCTATACTTCTGTTTAGGATAAATTATCCCATCTCCCCCAGGCTCTTTAACAACTTCTTTCACTCTCCATTTAGTATCTTGTCTTTGGATTTTCTTCCTTGCTCTCCATCCCATTCCCTTCCTCCTCTATCTCCTGTTCTCGCATTAAAATCTTCTCCTATTATAAGCCTAATCTCTTGCTTATTTTCTTCCATCAGTTCTCTCATCTCCTCTGATTTCTCCTGCATATCACCGTTCACATAAACCCCCACTATCTTCCACCTCTCTCCTCCCATATTTATCTATTCTACTATTAATCCTTCTTTGTATTCTTTCAACTCTGTTTTATCCTTCTCTGTTATACATTCGTTCCTTACTCCCATCACCATTCCTCCCATTGATCTGCCTTTTTTATTCTTCCTCTCTGCATTTTGAACCTGCCATTTGTAAACCTCTTGGTAATCTTCCCCTTACTCTTTCCCATCCCTTTTCATCTAGCCACGTCTCCATCATTACTACTACATCCCATTGTGTCAAATTTCTCATAAACTCCCTATCCTTTCTTTCTAAGCCTGCTATATTCCACTAGCATATCTTCCAATCTTCCCTACTTTTGTTTCTCGTCTCTTTTTGTTTTCTACTATTTCTTATTTCTTTATCTCCCATTTCTTTCTCTCCTAGTTTCCCGACACCTCATTTTTTACTATCTCTTCCCTATCCTCGTCCCAATTCCACCATACACCTTCTATCTGTATTCTCCCATACTTAACCCATGTTCTTCTTCCCTTTGTTCTTTCCTCTTCCGCTATTTTCCTTAGCTTATACTGCATCTTCCTTTCTACCCATGTCAAATCATCCTCTATTCTCTCCGAGCTTCCATATAACACCCTCTTCTTTGTCATCACTTCCCTCTTATGTTCCCATTTCTTTAGTTTCACTAGCACCATTCTCTCCCCTCTTCGCTCTTCCCTTCCTACACTTCCTCTATCTCTACCTTAGCATAAATCCTTTTTAGTACTTCTTCCACTGCTTCCATCAGCTCCTTCCGATCTAATCTTAGACCCTTTATCACTATGTTTCTTTTTCTTTCTTTTCTCTCTTTCTATTTTATTCTTTGTTCTATTTTTCTCAGCCTTTCCTTCTCCTTATTCCCACTCTCCCCACCTCCAAACTCACGGTTTGAGCTTTCTATTTTTTTTATTCTGCCTTCCAACTCATCTACCATTTTATTAGGCTCTTCCTTCTTTTCTAGTCTTTGCTCCAACGTCTGCATCCTTTTCTCTAGCTTGTCCCTGACGCAATAATTCCCTCTACATATATAACACATATATAACATATATAACACAGCTAGATTGTCTAAAATCACTGAACCTCAGCACCTCTGGAATGAATTTCGCAGATTGGGTCTTATCAATCCTAAACATACCTCAATATTTACTTCAATTACTGCTGACGAATTCAACTCCTATTTCAATTCAGTACTAAACGTTTCTACAAATTATAATCAGATTTCTTTTTCTGAATCTTATCTTTTGGATAATAATATGACTTCACCGTTTAGCTTTTCTGAGGTGACACCTTTTGATGTGTGCAAGGCAATTCAATCATGCGAAAGCGACTCCAAAGGTGCAGATGGACTTCCAATTAGTTACTATCACAGAGGTATCGAGGTTTTAATTCCTCACCTCACTGAGATATTCAATCTATCACTTACATCTTCTGTTTTCCCGATCACCTGGAAGAAAACAATCATACGACCCATATCTAAAATAAAAAATCCAGTTTCTCCAAGTGATTATAGACCTGTCTCTTTACTATGTGCGTTATCTAAAGTTCTTGAAATAATAGTACACAAACAGTTTTTTACTTTTCTCGAGACTAATAATCTTCTCGATGTATACCAAAAGGGCTTCAGAAAAGGTCATAGTACTCAGACTGTATTACTCAAAATCACAACTGACATTAAAAAAGCTATTGATTCTCGTAAAATAATCTTATTGGTCCTCTCGACTTCAGTAAAGCGTTTGACTTAGTAGATCATGGCATTCTTCTTCAGAAGTTAAAAGAAATTGGTTGCTCCGATGCAGCCTTATCTTGGTTTAATTCCTATCTTTCAAATAGACAACAAGCTGTTATAAATCCTGATAATAATGAAACATCGAACTGGCTTCCAATAACTTCAGGAGTGCGTCAGGGATCTGTACTAGGGCCCCTACTATTTTTGATTTTCTTAATTGATCTCAAACTTTTCCTACGTATAGTACACTATATTATATATGCTGATGATCTACAAGTCTATATTCATTGCTTTCCCTCCGAAATATTCCAGGCAATTACCACTATGAATGAGGCAATCGCCCTGCTTGTCCTATGGATAAATGAGAATAAGTTAAAGATAAATGCCTCCAAAACAAAAGCCATGATCCTAGGTAATGCTATTTTTCTCAACAATATCGATCTCAATTCTCTCTCATCACTAATGCTAAATGACACTGTAATACAATACACTATCTCTGCTCGTAGTCTGGGTGTTATTTTGAATCCAACTCTGCATTGGAAACAACATATATACGGTACAGTTAATAAAATAAATAGGATATTACATCCTCTTAAAGTAAATAGAAAATTTCTGGACAGATCACTTCGCATAAAATTGATTTCTGCTCTAATCTTTCCATTACTAGATTATTGTTGCTTGGTGTATGATGATATTTCACTTGAGCGAGACGTTATGTTACAACGAGCACTTAATGCTTGCGTGCGCTTTATTTTTGATCTGCCTAAAGATACCTCTATTTCATCGTATTTGAACTCACTTGGCTGGCTACGAGTCAAAACTAGGCGTCAATACTTTATGGCCACAAATCTATACAGTATTCTAACAACAGGTAATCCTTCCTATCTTAGAGAGATGTTTATATATGTAGATGATGTTAGGCTTCGAACTACACGGCGAGATGGAAATTTACTTTACATTAATCCTTCCAGAACTTCCATGTACAATAACTCCTTTTGCATATCTTCAGCGTTATTCTGGAATTCTCTTCCCGAAAATATTCGTAATGCGGAGAATTTGACGGTTCTTAAAACTAATCTTTTTCGGCACCTCTTAACTGAGCAGTTTCTACTCTAAGATCAATGCGTTCCGAATGCTGCGAATATATATACATGGAACTGATATTTAATTAATTTAATTTATGGAACTGTATTTTGCTTAGGACTACCAAATTATTCCCAATTTTAATGTCTTAGATTAAGTTATAGCATATATATATAATATTATACAAAATGTATGTACCTATTCATGTAAATACCTTTTTGCCTGTAGGGGACTTGTCCCATAGCTTTAATAAACTCTAAACTAAACTACCCTTTTCTCCTACTTTTCTTCATATATCCCTATTACTTCTATCACCATTTCGCGCGTTTCTTTCAATCTTTCCTTTTCCAACAGATCTTTAGCCTCCGCTTTGTCTCTTTCTGTCCCCTTATTTTTCTCATCCTTCCCTACAAAACCATGTTTTTCCGGCGGTGGTCTGTACATTTCTTGATTTTTCAAGCTTGACTCTATATCTTCCTTGTCTTCACTGCTTCCCCTCTCCCCCCTCTTCCTTTTGATGAATGTCTCAATCGATCCCACGCTCTTTGCCCTCAATCTATCCTTTTCTACCGTTTTTCTATACTTTCCCCTTGCCCTCCTTTCTTTGTTCTCCCCTATCGGTGTATTGAAAACTTCCTGGTCTAAATACTCTAAACCCCTGCTTTCCTTGCTGGTACTCGCTCCGCTAGCCATGAATCCAATTATAACTATCCCGCCTTCTATCGTTCTCTGTCTCTATCTATCGTCGCGTCTACCTGCCTTGCCTTTCTTCTTATCTATCCTGCCCTGATACGACCAACCTGGTCCTCCCACCCTGTCACAAACCTCAAACCCACCTAACCGCAACTTCCACACAAATCTGTCTTGATCCCCGAAAATATCCAAACCCCCTTGTCAATATCTCAATCAATCCCTCACAAACGAACCCTTCTATACACATCCACAATACACTCACCTCAAATTTCACCACAATTATCCGAAAAACTCAGGACCAAAATTTCACCGCTGCCACACACTTTCACGCGGGAAACGGAAGTCCTTGAAGATTTAGTTTTTGAGTTATAAAATATTTAAGCTGGTCCAATCAGGAGCGCCGTATAAAC
Source organism: Andricus curvator (assembly GCA_932195095.1). Classification (NCBI taxonomy): domain Eukaryota; kingdom Metazoa; phylum Arthropoda; class Insecta; order Hymenoptera; family Cynipidae; genus Andricus; species Andricus curvator. The sequence continues at coordinate 16,866 of CAKNYM010030327.1, forward strand.
AGTCATGTGCGCGTGAGCGGGTTTCCAACGTAGTGTTCTTCCGTCGCTAACCCCACCTCTGCGCTCGCTTCGATAACTCTGCCTTTGGAATCCCGCTCACGCACACGCGACTGTATATACGGCGCTCCTGATTGGTCCAGATTAAATATTTTATAACTACAAAAATAAAACTTCAACTGATTTTTGGAAAAGGAATTTTCTATTTATTTTTTTATTTTTATACAGCTATATAAGTCCGGACACTTGAGTCTGGGACACCCTGTATATAAACTATATATGACTCTTTCACCTGGGTCGCTGGTGTAACAGTAATATTTTTTACTTCGACACCGCCAAAAACAGTTACAAACATTTTTTTTTCGAGAAAGTTCAAGCGTAATCTTTAAGGAAGAATCTATTTTCATTCTTTCTTTCTAATTCCTAATATTAGCCAAGTTATTTCTTTATATAAATGAGAAAATGGGTTCTTGCAAATAAAAGTTTCGCTAGTCTAACGGGCAAGGCTTCGTACAAAATTAGGTTAAGTGTATGAAATACATTGTAGATACGTCTATCATTTTCAGTCGTATGGATGTACTTATAAGTGTTGACTGAAAAATTACGGGTACTTTACTATTTATATCAATTAAAAGAAATTCTCGCTAGTGTAATGAAATCAGAAATTTAAATTTGCGAAGTGTGCAGTTTCATGGTAATTCATAACCTTTCATTAAGACTGTCATTTGAAATATTCGAATGACGGTATACGAAGCATGAAGAAATAATTTTTAAGGAGAATAAAAAAGAAAACAGATAAGTGAGGATGTTTTGTTTGAAAATTGTGTTTTATGAGCTGTCTAAAAGTTATTTAAAAAACTAGCCTGCCGCTTGTTTAATTGTTTCGAAAATACAGTGAATAACCTCAGATTTACACATTTTTAAACATACATTACAGCCCATGGCATTATGTAAATGATTGTACAAGAGTAAGAATATAATTCTCGCCATTCAAAGAAGCAATAGATGAAAGGTCATTTGTGTGGCTATTTATCTGACAAAATTTATTTTACGAAAATCTGAAGGTTCTGGAGAATTTCCTATATATTAAAATTTACAAATTGAGAGAACATGTTTTTAAATTTAAATATTGTAGGCGTATTACGAATACTATTGTGCGGTTTATTCCAAAGTCGAGTCCCTTTAATTACGAAAGGTTTGTGCATAAAAAATGTTCTATGAATAGACTGACCTGGAAGGTTCATATCATCACAGAACAATTCCAGTTAATATGTATGTGTATGTGTGTGTGTGTGTGTATTCCCTGGCGGACCGAATGAACGGAACGGGTACGCTACAGCGTATCCTTGTATCCACATCGTATCCTCTCCGTATCATGCAACAAAAACTCATTAAAAAAGCAAGATGAACATTTAACTTGTTAAAATTCGGATTCTACGTGAAAATTTGCATTAGAAGGTCACGGAGTAGTTGCAATAGTTTTTCTTGCAACGTTAAAAACTTTAAAAAAATATAATACCTATCGACAACGTGGGCTGAAGGCGACTTCAAGCGCATCCATAATCGCGTAGGTAATATGTTGCTACTGAACCACGATGCATTTGAAGTCGCCTTCAGCCCACAATAATGACAGTTATAATATTTTTTTAAAGTTTTAAACGTTGCAAGAAAAATTATTGCAATTACTCCGTGACCTTTTAACGGGAAATTGCACGTAGAATCCGAAATTCAACAAGTTAAATGTTAATCTTTCTTTTTTAATGAGTTTTTCTTGCATGATACGGAGAGGATACGATGTGGATACTATAAGGACACGTTGTAGCGTATCCGTTCCGTTCATTCGGTCCGCTAGGGTTGTCATGTTTAAAGATCAGGTACAGAAAATTACCCATAAAAATTGTCCTCTCTTGGCAGCTGTCATAAATTAAGGTCGTCAGAGGTCCCATCATATATTACAAGGTAGATTCGCGGGCAGTGCCCATTTCATCGCCGTTTACCTGCTTGCATTACCCCACTACCGAACTTCCCCTCACCTAGCCGAGTTCTCGTCACCGTCTCTCGTCGACCCATGTCAGCGGGGGGCCTTTGTACTAATGAGGAATAAAATACGAAACATAAAATTTGTTTAATTTTGCAATTAGTAATTTAGAAATATTATGTTCCAAATCTACGTTTCTTGGCGATTCCAACGATATGTTACTTGACTTCGTAAGTTGAAAATTAGGAGTGTTTATCAGGCCATATATAGGATCACCGAAATTCAGCTGCAATAGTTGCACATGGGTCCTATCATCGAAAATTTTAAATTATCATAGAGCAATAAATCGACTGCTCCTACTTAAATATCAATTATCGCAAGTTGACACAGATTTTAGTTTATGATGTTATATGCGCAGCCATAGAAATTAATTGCTTTTTGAACAGGAGCAGCCGAAATGCAAAGGTTTACTACCCTTAAGTTTCCTATGGATTTAAGACTTTCGCAAAGCTTTATAAACAAAATTGATGTCTGCGTCAATTAACGTTAATAGCTTTTTAAATGTGAAATTTTCTATATCCGGCTTAAATTTCCTCTTAAATAAGCTTCAAATCGACAAACTCTCAGTTTCGTTTTGATTCTTGCGAGAAAAGCGAGTTTGAAGTTTTGAAAATTTGAAATTTAAAGAGAAAGATGCCCTCTGTACCTCTGATAATGTCCGAATCGGTGAATCGCCGCGACATATTCTCAAAAGTAATTTAGAGCACAATCACGATCCACTAGAAGCTCGTATTTTACGAAAGACGGTCGATAATCTTTGCGAAAGACCTTTAAAGGTTGTTCATTCGTGCGTGGAAAAGGAACATCGAAATTAGACGGTCCGCGATATTAAATGTTGTAAGAAGAATTTTTATTATTCGCGTAGGAAAATTGAACCTATATATCCTAAAGACAGTAAAGATACTCACGCTAAAATTGAAAAATTAGATGTAAAAACTAAATTTGGAGATGATTTTGTCCTTTATAACGATCCAGAATCCAACATGATCGTTTTTTCAACAAATAAAAATTTAAAGTGCCTAGCAAAAGCGGTTAACTCAATTTACCAAAAGATATCTACTTTACTTAAATATAGTTTACAAATTTGTGAAAGTTAGCAATTTTTTAGAAATGTGTTATTGGTTCGGACTATTACTTTCTTCTATTTTGAAAAATGGAATAATCTGAATAGATTGGTTCTAAATCAACCCACAAAACTATTGCAGTTGAATTTCGGTGATCCTATATATGGCCTGATAAACACTCCTAATTTTGAACTTACGAAGTCAAGTAACATATAGTTGGAATCGCCAAGAAACGTAGATTTCGAATATATTTCCAAATTACTAATTGAAAAATTTAAAAAATTTTATGTTTCGCATTTTATTCCTCATTAGTACAAAGGACCCCTCGCTGACATGGGTCGACGACAGACGCTGGCGAGCACTCGGCTACGTGAGGGGAAGTTCGGTAGTGGGGGTAAAACAAGCAGGTAGACAGCGATGAAATGGGCATCTCCGAGATTCGCGTTGCTGTAGGCAAAGAGTCCCTCCTCGGACTAAGCTGGTGTAAGGTCCTAAAGGTTTTACATGATATTAGTTTAACGTGCTCTTTCTAAGAAAGAATCCTGTTGAGTAACAAGCAAGATCATTGACAGAATCAGATAAGTTAATAGCAAGACCGCTCAATTCCAAGGGTGGGAGGGAGTCCAATTCTTCAGAGGGATTATGAGTGGGATGATCCAACTGGGATAGCATATGTTTCCTGTGGATTGAGTTTCAGTCCATTAGAAACTAACCAGTTGTAGACGTTATTTATATCTTCCTGGACCATTTAAAGTAGGTTTCTAAGGCTACTAAGTGGCCCTGCAAGATAGATTTTACTATCATCAACATAAAAGTGGTATTTACAGTAGCGTAGAACAGCGGAAAAGTCGCATGTGAACATGTTCAACGTTTATGGGACAAGTATTGAGCCCTGGAGAACCCCACTCATCGCTTCATTGATTATTCCAGTCAGAGCGAAGACCATCTCTGTTAGCTACACATTGTAACCGATTACTTAAGTAAGATTTTAATCAGTTAGGGCCGATTTCACCAACTCTGATTAAATACATGGTTAGCTAATCATTATTATTCTTTAATCGAGGCTTTAATCATGATTAAATTGTAATGCGTTCCACCATGGACATTTTAACTCTGATTAGCTGATCATATAACCTTTTCGTGGTAACTCTGTTATTCCGTTGTAACGGCGATTCTGATTGGCCGCTACAAGAAGAACGCTTAAGTTTATTACGCGCGCACGGTACAAGCTGACGACATTAACCAAGTCATGTGACACCCAGCAGAAGTCTTTTTTGTCAAGAAGTGAAATAATTTTGCGTGTATGTAATATATTAAAAAAATGTTACAAATTTCCATCACTATTTCAGTTCAAAAAATAATAATGTAAATTATCAACGGTCAACGGCCATGCCACGCTGAAAAAACCAGTTCTCGTCAGATCACTGAAGTTAAGCAGCGTTGGGCGCGGTTAGTACTTGGATGGGTGACCATTCGAGAATACTGTGTGCTGTTGGCATATTATGGGTGTGGTGAGCCCAAATTTGTAGTTATTTATAACTACAAGAAAAACTATCCACCTAGAAACACTACCCGAATCGGGTAGTGTTACGCCTATCCTGAAAGGGAAATGGCTTAATGGTATACATAAAGGCATTAATAGTGATTAATTAAAGACGTTCAGAAATATTTGATGCATATGTGAAAAACATACAAGAAGGAAGCTTCTCGATGCGCACTGCGAGGTTACATTGGTTAAATATTTATTTTCAGCACTGCAAAATGAATTTATGCGACTGAATTCTTATTTCGTTAACTTATATATTTTACATACGCATTGTCTTTAAAAACGAATTATCTCTTCCAACGATGTGAAAGAAACTGTAGGTAAGAAAAGTGAGGTTATTGGAACACAATTTATACTTTACGGACGCCTCATCAAAGATATTTTGGCTTCATAGTTTCTTTCATCTACTTATTGATAAAAACAAAAGCGTAGATATAATAAAACTTATTATAAAAATGATCCACATTCGTTCTGAACATGCTCCAAATGCTCAAGTGCAAATTTCGATTCGGAGGTTCTGTTCTGTTAACCAACGTTAATCGCCGATTAACTCCGTTAACCGGCCAAAATCGACCGGTTAAGATAAACGGTGATTAACTCTCTTTAATAATACTTTAGAAGATGGTGGAACGCAAGGTACTGATTAAATTAGAATAATCGAGGATTAAAATCTTAATCGGAGTTGGTGAAATTGGCCCTTAATGGCACTGTTACACGAAGAAACTTTCGGTTGTAAAATTTGATGTTATAATATTTATTTTTACAATAAGACAATAGATAGATATACAGTAAACTTCCGTTTATTTTAAAGATCGCTTATTTTAAAGTTCACTTAGTCCCTGTACGATCACGCCCGCGGCAGTGGCTGACCAATGAACAAAAGGTGCCCGAAGAGCGGGAAGCCTTGAATTGAGTATTTATTCACGACGGCATGGGAATACGTCTCACGACGTTTTCGAGAAAATATGCTAAACGTAAAAGTAAATCAGATCGATTTGATCCGAACCGGGTACTCTCACCTCTAATTTCGGATAGTTGATTGTATTTCGCGAAACACTTGAAAAATATTACTATCGAGACATGACCAAAAAGTTCTGAACGTTCATATGAACGATGAAAAAAAAAATTTTTTTAACGAAATTTTTTTTGCTGAAATTGTTTTTGGCAATATAAAAATATATTTCATGCAAAAATATCGCCAAATTTTTCATTTGGGGGTTGAGTAACCACCCCTAAAGTGATTTTCGTAGGTGTCACAGCAAAGTCGACTACAAAGTGGATAAAGTTAATATATATTCAACAAAGTAATAAGTCTGACCGTTAGCATTCAACACCAGACGAAATTTTTTGATGTTCAGAAACCTCGCTCACACCCCAAAAACCCACCCCTATTGATAAACGATTTTTCGAATTGGGAAAATCGACAAAAACAGGCAGAAGTTAATACAATCTAAGGTATTTAACATCCTCAAAAATTCTCCTTTTTACTCCCCTGAATAATGGTGGTGGCCAAACATCTCGGCCGGACCCCAAAAACCCACCCCTAATTAATAAGTTCCAAAAACTCAACAAAATG
>CAKNYM010030328.1:0-10069 GCA_932195095.1 Andricus curvator
AGTAGCAATTGCAGCATTTTTAGACATTGAGCGGGCATTTAGTAATAATTCAATTGAACTCCATGTTGAAAAGCAGAACGGTACATACTGCACTATATTGTAATGAAGTGAAGGCCAAATTTTCAAGGTGATGCCCACAGGTAGGTCTTCTTTCATCCGCCTAGTGGGCGCTTGTCATTGATGACCTGATTCGTGTTTTAAACGAATCGGGGTTTTACACTTAAGGCTGTGTAGATGAACTGGCGATCCTGGTAACAGGGACGCATGGGGCCACCTTAGCGGAATTCATGGAGTCAGCGCTCGACATAGTAGAGCAATGGTGCAGGGACCAATGTTTGTGCGATAACCCGGACAAGACAGAACTCATGCATTTTACCAGAAGAAGGAAGCTTCGTGACCTTAGAAATCTTGAGTTCTACGGTAGGGAAGTAGAATTTTCTAAATAAGGGAAGTATTTATGGGTAATATTTGACCCTAAATTAACCTGGAAACACCATGTTGAGGCAATCGTAAAAAAAGCTAATATTGCTTTTTGGGGCTGTGGATGCCCAATAGGTAACACCTGAGGCTTAGAACCCAGGATAACTTACTGGTTATATACAATGATATTCAGACACATAATAGTATACGCATCAATGATCTGGTTGCCAAGGACTGAACTAACTAGTACTATTAAACAACTGGAAAGCCTCCAAAGGGTTTTCTGCTTTGCGATCACTGTTGCTACGAAAACAACACCAACAGCAGCTCTTAAGGTCATTCTGGACATTTCGCCGTTGCACTTTTTTATAAGGATGATTGCAACGGCGGAAGTCTATAGACTCCTAACAGGGGGCAACCTTAGTGATGTTGAGGTGAAAGACCTACATGATATCAGTAAGCGCAGGCTATGCAAGGATAATATTCTCGTTATGCAAACTGATGTCACGAGTACAGTACACTGGTTGTTATTAAAATGAAACGCTTCCCAGTAATAAGAAAGTAATTGGGACGCATTGCGGCGAATTAACATTTTTGAATTTGCCTTTAACTGTATCCAAATTGACGAATTCAGGCGAATAGGAGCTTCACTTTAAATCTCGCGAATTAAAATTTATTGGCTGACACTAAAATTAATTCGTGCTGACACATTCAAATGAATTTGGTCCCCTAAAAATTCTTCGCCGAATTCGGGCAAATAACAGATTTTAAGATTAAATTACTTATTTCCGAATTTACAAGAATTCACGATCTGCTCTAATTCGAGATTGTCGCAAAGCGAGATTCACGGAGGCTCTAGCCTTGGCCTGAATTTTAACATCAGAAGTGAAGAAAGTGCATTACTTCATCTAGATGCTTCACTTCTAAAATCCAAAGTGAAGAAAGCAGAGGTTGAAAATTTTCACCAAGAGCTACTCGATAAGAAAATGCACGGAAACTTTCACAGAAATGTAGAAAAACAGTCCTTGTCGAAGGAGCAAACTTTTGCTTTCCTCAAATCATCAGGGCTTGATTCAGGTACAGAGGGTTTTATTTTCGCATGCTAGGACGGTGTCATTTCCACCTTAGCATACCGTGAGCGCATTTTATGTCAAGAAGTTCCCAGTGATAGGTGCAGAGCGTGTCACGCACACGCTGAGTACCTAGAACACATACTATCAGGGTGTCCAACTCACGCGGGAACGACGTATATCTACAGACATAATGCGGCCCTAAGAGTGCTTTATTACCATCTTTGTCGCTCTTACGGTGTTGGCCGCGACCCTGCCCTGCCGAACGCTCCAAGACATTGTTCTCCAAGACTTCGAGAAACGAACTATATTCCTGATCAAATTCTCGGCTCCGTCCGAATACAACATCACTGCAAAGGAGAACGTCTGTACCCAAAATATTCGGTACAAGTAATTGTCCTTGTGATAGGTGCTCTCGGAGGTGCGACACCATCACTGGTTCGTAACCTCAAAGCCATACCCGCGTGCCATAAATATGCCAAGGCACTTGCGAGATGGATGCAGAAAGCTGTCATCCTTGGGTCTCCTCGTGTCCTCAAGACACACGAGGGTTTCGCCGGCCTGTAGTTGTGATTTCGTCGTTGCCTATGACCTCCCATCTCACGGTTGTGAGACGTGGCCATAGGTGTGATTTACCGCGGTGCTACTGGGGGCTATTGACATTTTTTTTTTCTGTCATAAGGACAAACGAAGGATTTCGCCAGGAGCGGGTGCTAATCTGAAAAATTGCACCCGCTCCCAGCGAAATCGCGGTAAAATTTCAGCTGTAACCACGTCTCACGACCGTGAGATAGGTGTATACAGTCCGCGACGAACTCAGTACGATGGTCCGGCAAAAGTCTCGTGCATCCTGAGGTCACGGAGCGACCTAAGGACGACCGCCTTCTGCATTTTCCCCGCAAGTGTCTCAGCCTTTTGTTGACACGCAGGGATGCTTTTCAGGCTATTCACCAGTGAAACCTTGGCACCTCCAAGAGCGCCGATGATCAAGATGATTAGCTTAACAGAATATTCCGGGTATAACCGTCGCAACTCCCTTATAAGGTCTTTATACCTCTCTTTCTCTTCTTTCTCCTTGCTGTGACGTTTTTGTCAGCTGGTGCCGAGAATTCGATAACGAACATGCTTCGTTTCTCGAAGTCAAGGAGAACTATGTCAGGCCTCGAGTGAGAAACAGAAACAATTGTCGAGAATATGATGTTCCAGTATATGCGGCACTTCTCATTTTCGACAATTGACTCTATTTCTCTAGGAGCGTTTAGCGGAGAGGTAGTTGGGCTAATGCCATAAGAGTGACAGAGATGGTAATAAAGCACTCTTAGTGCCGCATTGTTCCTTTGGCTGTAGGTCGTTCCCGCATGAGTTGGACAACTAGATAGTATGTGTCCTAGATGCTCGGGGTGTGCATGACACGCTCTGCAGCTATCATCGGGAATATCTTGGCTCAAAATGTGGCGACGGTATGCTAGAGTAGAAATGACACCGTCTTGACATGCCAAAATGAAGCCCTCCAAGCCCGACTTCAAGCCGGGTGATCTAAGGAAAGCAAACGTTAGCTCATACGGCATCGACTGATTTTCCACATTTCTGTGGATGATGCCATGCATCCTCTTGTCGAGGAGCTGTTCGCGGAAGTTTTTCTCCTGTGCTTTCTTAATTCGGGCCTTCAGGAGTGAGTATTCAAGATGGATAAGATTTGATGCATTTTGCTCACTCCTAATATTGAAGTCAAGGCCAAGTGTTTCAGCAGCCTCCTCCGCTGCTTTGTACATAAACGCCACTTTGCCCACTTCTTCGTGTTTCCTGACCATTTTAAGAAGAGGTTCTTGTCCATTTGCGACCATATGTGCGGCGTAAGATGTGAAGTCGTGGAAAAGAAGACTCAAGGTGCATGCTTTTTTTCATGTGCATAACCTTTCGAGACCCCATATCGAGGGATCTGAGCTCATCCTTCGTCCATGGAACTACTCCAAATGAATAGAGTACTACGGGGACGGCAAGCATGTTCGTTGCAAATACTTTGTTCCTCGCCAACAGTTCGGAAGACCATATCCGTCGGATGAGAAGTTTGTATCTGCATCGGAGAGTATCCTTTATAGATGTCACGTCCTGAATGCGGCTCTGTGGCACGCCCAGGTATGTATAGGTCTCTCCAGCGCAAAGGTGTCGTATAGCGCTTCTGTCAACGAGCTCAGGATCTTCGGGGATGCCATTAAGTTTTCCTTTCATCAAATTAACCTTGGCGCATTTCTCTAACCAGAACGCCATTCCAATCTCTTGAGTGTACTCTTTGACAATTTTTAGAGCTAGATGTAGTTTCTCTTGATTCCTAGCATAGATCTTAAGATCATCCATGTAAAATACATGAGTGACATTATGCTGAAACACACCTCTCTGAAAGGTGATACTTTTAGTGATCACACGATGTTTTCCAGATGAGATAGTAAATCCAGTTCTCCAAAGCGGCATTAATGTCTCTATGCACCTCACGATATGTGGATGAACCTTTAGGCTTCCCAACAGACAGATGATATGTTTATGGGAGGTTGAATCGAAAGCTTTTCGGTAATCAACCCAGGCCATCGATAGCAAGCGCTGATAGGATGCTGCGTCTTTACAGGCACATATATCAATGAGCAAGTTCTCCCGACATCCTGCTACGCCTTTCTTTAAACCACGCTGTTCATACATCTCTCGCCACACATGTCCAACTGTCCGAATAATCATATCATTTAGGAAAGCTGTGAAGATCTTATACAGTGTGTTCAGACAAGTTATTGGCCTGTAATTCTTAGGGTCAGCTAAGTTGTCCGTCTTCGGCAGGAGCACTGTGCACCCTTCCATCAACCACACCGGAATAGGCTTTTCCGACTTTAGATATGAGGTGAAACTTCGGACCAGATGCTGGTGGGTTGAAGGAAACTTCTTCCACCAGAAGGTCTTGATACCATCTGGTCCCGGAGCGGAATAGTTCTTCATGCCTCTTAATACGTTTTTCACCTCCTCGGTAGTGATAGGTGGGCATTCCTCCTCAGCTGTTATGAGGGCATTGCACAGCTCCTTGAAGCTATTTATATTCTTTGAGCCTTCTTCAAGTGGATGCTGGACTTCGTGGACTTCTCTCCAAAATGCTTCGACCTCCTCTGGTTTGGGCGGATGGTCGACAGTAACTGCAGGGTCTTGGAAGAGTCGAGATGGGTCAGATAAAAACTGTTGATTGCCCTTACCCACCTCTCTTTCCGCTCTAGACTTTTCCTAGCGTTAGATAGTACTCGCATTCTGTCAAAATATGCTGCCTGATGGTCAGTAGCTTTGACTTGTTGATTGTGTGATGATGGGTCCGCAGTTCAAGCGCGAACTGTCGGACCTTGGCAGTGAAAGTCCTGTCAGATGTTATGTAGTCAATTACACACTGAATGCGGGACGCGTACTGTCTTGCCCAGCCTATCTTTGTGCTAAGTTGATGCATTCGTCTTTTGGTCTTATGACCAACCGTTGGTTTTGCTTTACGGTTTGCATCTGCCAAAGTTCTCGCTGCATTGTATACATTACAATTGATAGTCCAGAGGTCGGATTCTTCGAAAAAATTTCCACGAAGGTCATCATCCAGTTCAGTCAGATCTTTGGGCTTGGGAGAAACCTGAATGTTGATGTTTCTCCGGGTCTTGAAGCATCGTTCTTCCTCTATTGGATGCCTGTTCGAGGTTGGTCTCAGTGTCGCCTCTCTTTCTCTGTTGCCGGCTTGTTCTGGCTGCGTGACCTTTATTTTGATCTTGACCATGACCTTCACGCTCATTTCAAGGTCAAATTGATTTTTTTAAATGGGAACCTCTATTTTTGACCCCGGGAACTGAGAGAGCGGAAAATTTTACGTCCAGATATGACTTTCAGTAATCCGAAATTTGAGCCGGGAAGGTAATGGCAAGGTCAAACAACGTACAGCAGGATGACTCGACCAGCATGCATTTATGAAGAAAATGCTCAACGCAAGAGTTGTAGCATTTTATACTCCCGATCGATTTGTGACTTTGACCTTGTCTATGACCAGAACCTTCACCAAGACATTTTCTTCAAAAATGCATGCCAGTCGAGTCATCCTGCTGCACGTTGTTTGACCTTGCCCTGACCTTTCCAGGTAAAATTTTCGATTCGTCAACGTCATATCTGGACGTAAAATTTTCCGCTCTCTCAGTTCCTGGGGTCAAAAATAGAGGTTCCCATTAAAAAAAATCAATTTGACCTTGAAATGACCGTGAAGGTCATGGTCAAGATCAAAATAAAGGTCACCATTGAATTCCTTGTTGAAAGTTCCTTCAAGAATGACCTTGACCGCCCTGAAAAATATCTTACCTGATGAAATATTCAGCCGTCCCGGGACTTTTTGGACACCCTGTATAACCCCGGTTCCGGAGGTCCTCGGCACGGTTTCGCAGACGTTTTTGCGAAAAATCCGAGAGCTCTGGATGTTTCTCGCACCACAGAGCATGCAGTCGCACCATGTAACCTTTTCGTTCAGGGGCCATACTGGTATCATAGCACTCCAGCAGGTCGTCCCTGAGTCGATCCGTCCACCTAAAAGTAATAAGATTTTGCCGGTCAATCGCATTGACTCCGTCTTGATTGGCTCCCCCAACTCTAGGGTAGTCGGCATTGTTGTCCGACCCATTGTCGGGAGCCCTGCGCGCTCGATTGTTTTGCATTTCTATCCATTTAATCCAATAATGACCTTTAAAACTAATTTAAAAAAAATATATATTTGTACATATCATTTTGAAAATTTAATTCATATATAGTCATTTTACAACGTATCAAACACTTTAAAAAAATAATAATTCAATCAGTTCAGAAAATAAGAAGCATGGAATCATAAGTTTCATTAAAAAATACAATTAAGGCCATATGACGAGTGGGGCACGTCACCGGATTCCTACCTTACTGACACTTTTTTAAATTGTAAACTTATTTTCACACGAATAGCCACATCGAGTTGAAAATTTGGGATAATAAATAAGAAGCACTAAGAAAGGTGGGCCTGGTCCTAAATTTTTATAATTATTAAAAAAGTTTTTTTCGTAAATAATTTTTTATTAATTTTTTCATGATTATTAAAATTTAGGACCAGACCCACCCTTCTTAGTGCTTCTTATTTATTATCCCAAATTTTCAACTCGATGCGGCTATTCGTGTGAAAATAGGTTTACAAATAAAAAAAGGGTCGGTAAGGTAGGAATCCGGTCACATGGCCTTAATTATTACTTTATATTTGTGCAAGTTTCAGAATTAAGACCACCTAATCTAATCGAGTAGAATATAGTGTATAGTACATACAATAATATCGGCCGAAATATAACGCACATATCATGATAAAGAAGAACACATGCGACTGGATTAGAAATTTAGAAAAATTACTGAAATACATTTTATTTTATGCCGTGTATTGAGAAAGTCAGTCATAACAACGGTGAACAATTGTGAAGCCGTGGTGGGATAGGGAATGTAAAAAGATGAAAAGGAAGGTGAAGAGGAAGTATAAGATGTGGAAAGAGGGTACTGCGAAAAGGGAGGAGTACGTAGAAATGAGGAAGGGGTTTAGATTGATGTGTAAGAAAAAAGAACAGGGAAAGGAGAAAGAGCTGGATGAGGAGTTAGGAAATGCTAAGACAGAGGGGGACGTCTGGAAGATAATAAAGAGGTTTAGGAAGCGTAGAGTATGGATAAGCGAGAAGATAGTGAGTGAGGAGTGGAGGGAGTTTTTTAAAGAATCATTTCAGGGCTCAGATCCAAGAAAGAGAGATGATGGGAGTAGAAGAACGGGGAAGGCAGAGATGGAGGAGTTGAATGACGAGGAGATAGAGAAACAGATAAGGAATTTAAGAAGGTCAAAATCAGCAGGGCTGGAAGGGGTAGAGAACGAAGCATGGCTGTTTAGTACACAAGAGGTTAGGGAGAGGCTGAAGGAGGTAGTGAAGAAAGTATGGAGGGGGAGGGATTCCCACGATGGTGGAGAGAAGAGTTAATAGTACCTCTGTATAAGAAAGGAGATAGGTATAGGCAGGAAAATTATAAAGGGATAACGCTACTGAATACGGAGTATAAAGTATGCGCGATGGTGATGGCGGAGAGGCTGAGGAAGGATGTCCAGGGGAAAGGAATATTGCCGGAGACGCAGGCGTGCTTTAGGGCAGGTAGGAGTACTATCGACAATATCTACTTTCTGCAGCACGTGGTGGATAGAGAATTAGCGAAGAAGGGGTCGAGAGTGTACGCGTTTTTTGTGGATCTAAAAGACGCGTTTCCGTCGGTGGTTAGGGGGAGCTTGTGGGAGGCGATGGAGGATAGGGGAGTGGAGAAAGGCCTGATCGAGAGGGTAAGAGAGATATATGAAGAGACTAAAGGTAAGGTAAGAGGAGGACAGGGGATTTCGCAGGGATTCTGGATGGATTGGGGGTTAAGACAAGGGTGTGCGCTTAGCCCAACGCTTTTTGCGATTTCAATTGCGGATATGGAAAGTAAGCTGGAGGCCGGAGCGGTGGGAGGAGTCAGGATAGGAGGGGATTGAATTTGGTTGCTAGCGTATGCAGATGACATAGTGTTGTTGGCAAAAAGCGAGGAGGCCTTAAAGGAAATGATGAAGAGGTTGAGAAGATACCTGGATAAGAACAGGTTAGAACTGAATGCGGAAATGTCCAAGGTTATGGTTGTCAGAAAAGGAGGTGGAAGGGATAAGGAAGGGTGGTGGAAGTGGAAGGGAAAGGCGGTGCAGGAGGTGAAAGAGTTTGTGTACCCGGGCTCTTGTTTTGGAGGAATGGCGGAGTGGATGGTCACATAAAAGAGAGAGTGAGGAGGGCAAATGTGGTGATGCGGCAGGTGTGGGGGTTGGGAAAGAAGTTATTCGCAGATGATTTTGGAAGGAGAATGAAATTGTTTGACTCACTAGCGATGAGTATGCTATTGTATGGAGTAGAGGTGTGGGGGTGGAAGGAAAGCGAAGAGGTAAATAGGACACAGGAGAAGTATGTAATGTGGACACTGAAGTAAGCTGGTTAGGGAGTGTTGGTGGGAGAAGGAGAACAGGAGATGGGGTGGGAAAATGGAGGTTGAAAGAGAAAGGTATTTTAGAACGAATGGACTGCAGATGGATGGAGTGAGAAGGCTGCATGAGGAAGGAAGAAAGGTATATGAGTTTGTTAAGAAACACAGCATGGAGAGAGAGAAGACAGCAGGGGAAGAGAGAATAAGAGAGACAAGATTTAATGGGGATTATGCCAAGGGCGAGAGCGCAATATTTGTGTGAGAAAGGAGAGAAAGAAAGTCACGAGTATTAGGGATTAGCCGCGGAGGCAGAGTTTGGTAATGCGAGGCAAAGCAAGAAAGTAGGGACATGCGTGCTTGGCGAGGCGAGGCGAAGCGAGGAAGGCAATGCGATAAGAGCGAGCGGCGTTAGAGATAAGGTGTGGAAGGATGTTAGTTTTAAGGGTTAGTTTTAAGAAAATTCTGTAAAAAATGGAAGTGTAAGCAAGTCAATTTTTTAAGGCCAGCAGGCTAAAAAATAAACATTTATCTAGTAAAAATAAATAAATCGAAATAATTATCGGCGATCGATAAAATGAGAAATCTACTTTTTTACTTCTGCTGGTTTTAATTTTTATATAGAGGTCACCCTAAGTGGCAACTAAGCTAACACGAAAACTTCCTTCATAAAATTACGAGTTTTTATCTATAGGATTTCAAATAGCTAGTTATGTACTCTCTTGCTCAACTTACTCTCTATCTCGTTGAATTTACTAATCGATGAGTCAAATAAATCAAAAAAAAATTGCGCATCACAAAATATTATTTTAAACTAGAATTATAAAAATTTTACAGATGATAAATACATGTGGGCGTCGGCATGAAAAAAGCCCTTATGGTCGGTATTATATTAGATATAGTAATATAGAAGGATAAATTTTCGGCATTTTGAACCCGAATTGTCAATTTGTAGTTGAAAATTAATATTTTTCAGTTAAAAATTCAACTATTTGGTTAAAATGTATCTTTTTTGCTTCCTCATAGAGGAAGCTTTGTAATGGTAACATTTTCCAAAAATTTTAAATTGATTTAATTAAATCTTCCTCAATTTAAAAATGTCTAATACAATATTCTAAGCAATTGTCCGGATATGCTTGTGCAGATGTCACACTTTTTTTGTGAACACGATAACTTGAACACGGTTGCAGATAAGTTGATGAAATTTGGAGCATTTTTTTTAGCACTCAATAATATTTTAAAAATCGGTTTTTCATAGTAAAAAAGATAGAACTATTCTATCTCTCAATGGGTCACTTTGTATCCCTAAAACGCTATCTTTTCTTATCCCTAATCTCAATAACTTTTTATCTTTTTCTCTATCCTTCGTCACGAAGGACTCTTATCTTTTTCTATCTATTAGTCTATCTATCTATTACGAATTCCAATTTTTTTCAATCTTTTTCAATCGTTTTCAATCTCTTTCTCTATCCTTCGTGACCGAAGACTCTCATCTTTTTCTACCCCTTAGTCTATCTATCTATCTATTACGAATTTTAATCTTTTTCAAT
>CAKNYM010030329.1:1700-14517 GCA_932195095.1 Andricus curvator
TTGAATTTACAACTAAAAAAGGATATTTTTTCAACGAAAAATGGAATTGATAGGAATGAAGCCTTTTGCTGAGGCAATCATTATTTCCACGGAAATGATAAGTTTTGCGAAAGGTAGAAATCTGCGGATAGCAGAAGACAGCATTTGAACGGCGAGAACCGTTCACAAATTTATTTTTTTACTCACAATTCTGACATCACAGAAGCATTTTCAGAGGGCATGCAATATTCGAAGACCCAACACTTGATGATGGCGAACCTAAATTTTTCGAAATACGTCGCGAAATGGAGAAAAATGTAGAATAAAATTGAGATGTCCTGTGTGTGTGAAGACCATAAGACATTAGACTGTAGCAGTAAGCAGCAAAGCAAACGCGGCATATAGTCCATCTGTCAAATTCGCGCTGCAATGCTCTGAAGTCCGCCCCGATTTCGCGAGTGGCAATGTGTGGCGCGGACTTCAGAGCATTGTAGCGCGAATTTGACAGAAAGTCTATATGCCGCGTTTGTTTTGCTGCTTACTACTACAGTCTAATGTCTTATGGTCTTCACATACACAGGACATCTCAATTTTATTCTACATTTTTCTCCATTTCGCGACGTATTTCGAAAAATTTAGGTTCGCCATCATCAAGTTTTGGGTCTTCGAATATTGCATGACCTCTGAAAATGCTTCTGTGATGTCAGAATTGTGAGTGAAAAAAATAAATTTGCGAACGGTTCTCGCCGTTCAAATGCTGTCTTCTGCTATCCGCAGATTTCTCCCTTTCGCAAAATTTATAATTTCCGTGGAAATAATGATTGCCTCAGTAAAAGGCTTCACTCCTATCAATTTTGTTGATCTCAGGATCTCGCAAAACCCCGGATATTTGACAAGTTTGCTTTCTTTCGTTCTCAAATGCTTGGGAAAAAATATATATGGAGTCAGTGCCGTGCCTAGAAAAAAAAATTCCAAGTCGGATCTAACCAACACCCTTAAGACATATTTTTTTAGAAGCAGCAAAAGACTGCCCCCTGTTTGTGGGTCCACAAAACGTGACTGAATTTAAATGCGAAATGCAGGAGGTTCTTCGATCAACGAAGCAGCGTCGTAGAAAGGCCCAAAAATCATCCGTCTCAGAAGAAGAAGATGACATCGACCTAACAGAAGCGGAGAATCCACCCGAAAATTTGTTTTACAGAGATGCCAGAGATGCCGACAGTGATTATTAGTCCGTCGTTTGAAGAGTAACTTTTTTTAAATTCAAGGGTAAAAAGTGATACAAAGAGTTACCTGTCCTTATTGCAGTATTTCAAATGTGTTGATGATCATTATTATATATCATAAGTTAACCTGATGGACTGCATAGCAAGATATTGTGTTTAATGCTTTTTTTTACGTATTTTTATAATCGCTATAATAATATGTTCATGATTATTTATTCATTGTTCATGACAATTTCTCGTGTCGATAAACATTTATAGCTGCATAAAAAGATATGTATGCTATGTTGAAGCCTATATTTTTAATTTCACAAAGTAACTTTACACATTAATGACAATTGTTGTATTCTATCTTATACTTTTTGCTGCGTCATGGTAAACATTTATGGGGTATAAATATATAGGATCAGCATCACATATTTTATTATTATATATTTATATATATAGTTGAGTATGTCACAAATATTATTATATTATATATTACGACAGTGTGATACTAAATATAGGCCATTTTAAAGTGTGAAGTTGAATGTTTTTCCGAGAATGCACGATTGTTTTTATGAGGATTGAAACATAAAATATTTTTCGAATGCGTTAATTAAAAAAAACTTCTTCTATTTTGATAAAAATTACGTTCAAGATGGATTACCTGCTTTTTATTTAACAATCAACATTTAAATATTGTATATATATATATATATATATATACCGTCCGCAAGAACCCACAACGTGTGCTCGCAGTATGCCCGCACGACGTGCGACGCACCTGTCACGCATCTGCGTCATCGCTTGCGTGCACGCCGTGCGACAAAATCTGCACGCGTGCGACGCATGCGCGTCGCACTATGCGCGGATATTGCTATCTGGGCAGTGATGCGACGGTCATATAATGGTCCTATTTGACCGTAAGCCCATAACATAAATGGTGTAATGATAGGGATAATTTTCACCTGACAGGTTCGACTTACGATGACGAATGAAAAAATGCGTGCCTTTCCTGCCGATGAAACGGCACTGGGCCGCCAGTGCCGTTTCAGTGACTGTTTGTGCTGATTTCGGCACCGAAACGGCACTCGCAGAGTGATGCGACGGTCATATAATGGTCCTATTGTATTCGTCACGTACCGGGCAGGCAGAGTGGTTTACAGTAGTTGGCCGCCACCAACCCGAATCCCTTTTTAAAATTTTCTTTAAATTATTAACACTTTTTTTAATTCATGAATTTTCTCATTATATATATATATATATATTTTTTATACTTATAACTTATATACTAATAGACTATTTTGAAGTTGAATTCGAAAATGTTTTCTGTTTTGGCGTATCTCATTCTATTTACGAGATACATTATATTCATTCCAATTCTAAACTTTTCAAAAAAAAAGTTAGATATATACTTTTGGTAGCCTATTCGCAGGTATACATTTTTAATAATTAATCGCATATACCAAAGAAATAAAAAATTATATCTAAGAATTATTTACGAATTAGAATTCCAAAATTTATTAAACAAATATATGTTTATAAAAAATCATACGTGTCGTTTTATCTGAATCTGCGCAGTTAATTAAGACATCGAAATTGTATTATATATCCATATTTGTACACATTTTTGAGAATAAATAACTGAAGCCCAGATAATAAATCATGGCGTCATTTGCACGCCGTGCGTGCGAGAACGCCGCGATCTCACCATCACGGAGTGATGGGTGCATAACATCACGCAATGTCGTGACAATGCGACTCACAACACTGTGCAGTCACCATGAGGACAACTTTATAATACTTTATTTTTTAATTTAAAAACTTATAATATGATGAAGTCTATTAACCATTTTCAAAAAAAGATGTCACACGGAGCAAAATTTCTGCATTGAAAATTTTTGTTCTAAAACGCATTTAAATAAATTATCCACTTTTCTTTTCGGGCCTGAAAAATGTTGTTTACTTCAGGTAATAATTTGAACAAAAATAATCATTTTTTTCTGGATTTTTTCTTGGCAAAATTTCTTTGGGAAATAACAAAAATTCATTTTGGTCAAGAAAGAATTTACAGAGAAGAATTTAAGAGCAGGTTGAAACTTTTTTAAAGATACACCTGCGCGTCGTGGGTATTTTACTGATATCCCTAATAGCACGGAATGTTCTGCGAGATCCAAGGAATTTCCACTGGAGTTTTGCCAGGTTCGTTGGATTCACAATAACTCAAAAGTTTCACGAAGAATGCAAAAAGTTCTACCAAATTTGAAAAAATTCGTGGAACATGTTCAAGCCATGAATAAAGCACCGACCTTTAACAGCTTTAACATCGTTGCTTAAGTGTTAAACGATAAACTTTTACCAGCGAAACTTGCCTTTTTTCAATCACTGCTGAGGATTTGGAACCATTTATAACTAAATATGACTCGGATGCTCCATTATAGCACAATTTTTATACGATAGTCTGACGCTCCCCTACTGAAAAAGCCTACATAGTAAACTACATGGGACTCTATGTGGGAACCCATATTTTCAAATGAAATATGTTTTGGAAGTTTTTGGTTCATAGTTGGCAATCTTAAAAAAACCCCAAGAAATACTGCGCAGCCATAGGTTTCATAGAAAACTACTGCGCACTCCTCAAACATTAATTACAAACCCATCCATGAAGGAACCTTCATAAAAACCCATGATAACAACCGATATGGATTCCCATCCTATATATTCCTATCTCAGATCGTAATTTGAGACAAGAATTCAAAAAAGGATCCATATGTGTTCCCACATTGGTTGCAATGTAGTTTACTATGTAGGATTTTTCAGTAGGGTCTTAGTAAATAATTGCATGACACGTTTTGTCAACGCAGACGCAATGGCAAAGACGACGTTGCACCGCATTGATGTAATGAAAAAGTCGGACAAATTATATGTTAATCTGATGTACGCAAAAGATATTGATCTTCTGGTTATGCCACTCGTGACGCCTTGGGAAAATGCGAATGTGCGAGCCGTAAAGAAACACCTCAATTCAAGCAAGAGTGCACGAACTGCCTTCAGTATCTTGTGTCAAAGTTACTAGACAAATTGCCTTTGAAGTATCCCTTGACAGAAGCTCTGACTTATCTAAATCCGGAAAAAGTATCTTTCTCTGTAAAATCAGCAGAAAATCAGTTGCGCGTAGCCGTAGATATTCTCTTGAAGGCGAATCTTCTTTCTGCTAGTGTTCTTCAGAATGCAGATCGGGAATACAAAACGTCGATGACAGATCCCTACGTAATAGTGCACATGAAACTGGTCTCTCGTAAGGATGCAAGATTAGACGACTTTTGGATGGAAACTCTTTCAAGGCGACCAGAAATAAAAAACGGGAAACCTTAGGACAATATTAAAGCTTTTCTTCACACTATCTGATGGAAATGCTGCCTTAGAAAGAGGGCTTGCCTGTGAACGGTGAAATGCTTGTGGAGAATCTTAAGGAAGAACCGTTTGTGTCACATCGAATCATACACGATGCCGTAACGAAATCAGGAGGTCTTGTACCCTTGACCATCTCTAAGGAGTTAATTTTTTCAATGTGGAATGCCGATGGCAAATGGAAGGATGCTTTGGAAGAGTGCAAAAGCAAAACGACCGAAGAAGAAAAGGCTAAAGAAAATAAGAAGATAAAAAGAGAAGAAAAAGATCTGAAAAGTAAGAAAGCTAAGTTGCTGGCAGAAACGGGTAAACAAATGGCCTCTATTGATGAGCAATTAAAGGACCTACGAGAATGAATGTTTTTATTTTTCACCTTTCGAGATTTTGTATTCGTAGGCTGTGCCTTCTACAATCTACATTGTACATCTTATTTAAAATTTTTGTTAAGAGCTCCTTGATACCTGAATTAATTTTTACTTATTTTAAATAATGTTCTTTAATTGTAAGTCGTATTGAACATGCACTGATTTCTATTTGAGTATATCAATCTCAAGTATTCTAATGATATGGGCTGTGTAGTTTCTCATAAAATTACACATTGGCAACAATATTATGTTTCGAACGTTTCCTAAAACAAAGTATCTTGATTTAACACTTAGTTAAAAACATAAAAAACACTGCTTTTGATGTACGTATCTACTACTACGTATTTGTGTATTGTATATTAATAAATGAGTTTATAATTTGGAAAAATGTTGTCGCATCTTTCTTTTTCGCTCAAAGTTTGTAAGTTTTAGGCACAATAAATTACCAAAATATTATTTTGTTCAAATATGATAAGATATCGCAATACATAAAATTATATATAGGAAAACCTTATGTTAAATGCGTGTTATTCGTGATTCTAGTAAGAGGAAATTTGATATTTATAACCGAGAAATAGCCGGGAATTTGGTGGCCGAAAAATAGTAGACACCCTGGATAGATATAAGTGCAAATGTAAATTCGAAAATACGGGGATTTGAAAGTGGTGGTTTTGCTCATTTTTATGTATTCGAAGACGAACATCTGGAGGAATAAGTTTTTATGAGCAATTTCACTGAAAAACGTGCAAAAGGTTGGTACTAATCTTTGTTTTGAAACAAGTTTCAAAATTTTCGGTAGTGTATTTTGCTTATAAGTTATCAAACTTGATGAAAATGACACATTTTGACAGGTCACTTCAAACACATTTTTTCCTCTCCTATTTCAACTATAACTCCAAAATAGCATTATAGATAATAAATTTAAATCATCCTTAGTCCCACTGTTTTCTCTACTTAATTTTAAATAAGTAACTTTAGTCTTTAATTAATTTTAAAAATGACGTACTATCGCCATGTTCCACACGTCCACATGTTTTCAAAAATGATTTCTGGCCTAATGAAAAATAATTTATTATACTTAACATACACGAATGGAATCTACAAATATAAGAAATAATTATAGACCAATTGATCAATCAAGATAAATGATCATTGAAGATCATCATTCATGGATTGACCCAAAAACTGATTGTCTAAGTCCACGCAAAAATAAAAAAGCAGGATATACTACTTTAGCATAAGAATAACAAATTGTTGAAATTCAAGATTTACAGAATTTAACTGATTTGTTTAAAAACACTAAAAAATCGCTGGGTTGGGAAAATGGACAATGGGTTAAATATATAGACGGAATTTTATTTATTAAATAAAATCACAATGCCCGCGTAAGTCGTTTTTGCATATCACGTGTTTGTGTGTGTCCTTCGCATTCATAATGATGGTGGCGTTGTTTGCAGAAGTTTGAAAAAATGGAAAATCAAGTGTTTAGGCTAAAGGTATATACATATAACCGTATACATGTTCCAAAAAGGAATGAGTATAAAATGTGTATAATCCTTATGTATTTTATGACGTTTATCTAATGACGGTATCATATATGTCCGTAGTCACGAGTAATCAGCATGCTGGAAAAACTTTTCATAACAGTTGTTGCAGCGTACTTTCTATGAATGCTACTTTTATCGTTTATTAAAATTATTATTTATCGATATATCTTACATTCTAAAGTAGCGTATACGAAGGTCAGGGAGGTGGTCAATTAAAATAATAACACAAAACCAAATAACAAAAACAACGCTGGATTTTGTTTTTGCCTGGTACACAACTGTCAAAAAGGTACTCGAGAAAACGGAAGCAATATAAAATACAAATAAAAAAGCTCTACACTCATGAAAGATGGAACTGTTTAGAGAGGCTTGGCAAGTTGGCTTATACATTGAAAAACAACGTGCTTTCCGCAACAAACAAAAGCGAACAGCTTCTTCTCGGAGCGTACAAATTTTCTGACCGTTCGTTGCAAGAACGACTTCGCGTGTTAACACCTACGATATTGCACCAATGTAATTAAATAAATAATGTAATTTCATATGAAACTTACAGCTAAAAGTCATATCAAGCAGTGGGAACACGAATGCCGATCAAAGGTGGAAAAACGTACTCAAGTTAACTCAAATCGTTCTTGCATCCGTGTCCTTGATCCTATGTGCGACGATATACTTTTCTTTAATTCTAACTCTAAGGCAGCCTCCATTTACTTCGTAACATCTTTTTCGACTTTTCACTCGCTGCGTGGAAAAGGTTCAAGCTTTGATTTAAATTAAGGCATCCAAAAATATAACAATTTAAAACCGCTCATTTTTACGTACTAATTGAAGATGAATTAAATTAATTAATTAAAAATTACTCTTTCCGTAGCTAAATCGAGCACTTAAACTGAATTCAGCACCTTCCCGGAATTCATTGGATTTCCAAACAAACATAGAAAGTTAGGGCTGTAAGAGTTTTTCCGGCTTTAGGTGCGGTTGTAGAGGGACTCGTTTGAAGTGTTAACAAATTTTAAAATGCCTTATAGCGGGAAAAATCCAGCCGTCCCACCCTTAACTTAACAGAAAATAACATATCACGAACTTTCCCTCCATATTTTTAAATGTTACGTAGTATTTGAATGCTCCCAACGTGATGTCTCTCGTGACTCTCAACTTATCAATAATAACGCAGATTACCATTCACAATCGACTTTCAGTCAAGAGGCCAACCTCGAACAAATGATACCTTGCGAGGTTTGGGTGCAACACTCAAATTGAAATCAAATTTCAAGCGTCGTATCGCGAAAGAGTTGTGCCTCATCGAACGCTTCTATTTGAAGGTCTCGTGGATTGAATACTTAGTATTATCAGTAGAACCGTTCGTTTTATATACTACACGTCGCGATTGGAAGTGGAATTATGTATTTATACCTCACGATAGGCCTTGCGGTGTGAAACAAATCTTCTCTAATTCACCAGTCGACGAACTAACTGGGGACTCGACACGCTCATCCTGTTCAGCCAATTGTTCGCTGTAGTAATGAGGCGTGTTCAGATAATCGATGAGGCGTCGAGGAAGAGGTAGAGTCGGGATGAGATCTTTACGAACCAGCTTCAGGATAACGAATCTACATGTGTGTTGTAAACTCTGAACTTGCTTGAATCTGGACACCGGGTGAAGCAGCTGCACTCTCATCGGGCCCAAAACGGGGCGACGATGAAGAAAAAACAGATAGCGACCACTTCGAGAATGTTCCACCGCGTTCTCGATAAAATCTACGATCGTATGTGATTTGAATTTTGTACAGCTTCCGAAACTAAAATTACCTGCAAGAAAAACATTAGATTAAATGAATTATATTTAAGTTTAGATTTAAATACTTTTTGTATATTTACAATTCATACAAAAGGCCTAATAGTAAATATTTTAGAATATAAAAATAAATAGTGAAAAAGGGAACGTATTTACAAAAATACAGGTCTTTTTCGAGAAGAAAAACAAATGATAGAGGTAGTTGCCAAAAAGTTGTGAAATTTAAATCCCGATAATTATTTAGTTATCGTACATTATATTTGTATAATATTCATAAACTTACGAAAAATTCCATCAGAAAGAAACCTCTGCAAAAAAGATTTTCACTTCCTTGTGAATTGATTTCAATTGTAAAAAAGTGTATACTTAATAAATAAATATAATATAGTGTTAAACTGAAATAATATCAAAATAAAACAATCTTCCAAAAACCTTGAACTCTTCCTTTTATTTGGTCTATAATCAGGGTTGCTACAAAATCTCAATTTCGAAATTCCTTGACTTTTACCTGATCGTTATAAATTTTTATTTTAAGAATAAAAAAATCTTACACCTAGGAGATCAATAACGTTATTGAAAAAAATATTTATTTCTAAAGGATATAGCCGGATCAGCATGTCAAATCGGCACCCACTCGTATCAGGCTGAAATTTATGTCAAGTGCTCATCCTAAGGTAGTGAAAACTAAAAAGGTAGGTTTTTAGTCAATTTTTGCAATGTGGTCCTGCCAGCTTAACGGACCTTATTTAGACTTGCATTTACTTGAAATTTACTTAATAGACTGAACTGAATAGTAAAGAAAACTTAACAAATAACATAAATGTGTCATTTACAGTTTTAAGTCTATTCAGTAAATTTGAAGCAAATGCAAGTAAAAATTTCACAATTCAAACTCTGGACTCTTGCGTCCGTAGCTTTCAGCGCCGCCAAAGGAATCTTTCCGATCCGAATTCCTAGTTGCTTCGAATTTAAATTAATGACAATACATTTTTCAATTTTTAAAATTTCGCAGCGTTCAAATATTAAAATACTTGAATTTTTCATATACTCAACAGTAATGAATTTACTCACAGCAGCGTTCAAATACTAAAACATTTGAACTTTTCAAATACTCAACAGTAATGAATTTATTCACATGAATAAGAGCAATTTTTCAATCGAAATCGTCAATGGAAACAAAATTAAAAATATTTTAAGTTTGTAACTGAAAAAGGGTGTAAATTTAACGTTAAAGTTTAAGAATAGGGAGAACTAAATCAAACCATAAAAATAATTTAGAAAACAAATAGTTTTTTCTAATTTACTTACCCTGATCATGTTCTATCCTCACGTGTCTCACACAGCTATTTAGTCTAAATGATAAAGAGAAGATATAGTGATCATCACTGCTATCTCTCACAATGAAGGATCCATCTGGTTCGTTCGATAGTATCTTCTCCGCAGCTTCTCCACTTATAGGACCCCAGTACCATCCATACTGTATTCAAAATAATAATAAAATTACATTAGGAATTGGAATAATTATTCAAATTGCAGTATCACAGAACTCGGAATAACTTTCAAAATAAAACGTATTAAGTTAAAAAAATAACTCTACAAATGTGCCTTTGACTATTTTTCCATAGGATAAGTAGTTTTGGAAAAAATGTCGCATTAACAGAGAGACATATTCGTGCAAAACTTTGTTATCCTTCAGGAGGCCTTAGAAGGTGAAGATTTGATCAAATCTGGGAAAGTCAAATATTTATTTTCAGTTACCCTGAGAAACCTAAAATTACAATAAATGTATATTATTATAATAATTCATAATATGCATTCATGTTGAAACATGCGTATTTTCATGGTTTTGTTTTTATAATTGAAAAAGTATATAAATATGCAGTTTTAATGAAAAACTAAGCATTTCGTCGACTAAAATAAAAACGATTACTCCTATAAAAAATAGATTGCGGAAATTTAATACACTACCGATAGAAAGTTTGGGTACATTTCCTTTGACCGTTTGAAAATTCATACTTCACTTCAAATACGAATGTCTGTGCAGAAACTGAACATACCACTTTCGAAGTACAATAATTTGAAAGATTAGAAAGTTTCACGTCAAATCAGCCTACGTTGAAATTATTTTAATGAACGAGTCAAAAAATATTTTGATTCAAAGTTAAAAGTTTTTTTTTAGCAAAATGAAAATCTTGAAATCAACTCTTTGCCAAATCAAGAAAACTGTTCTAAAAAATTTGGAAAATCATGAAATCACGAAAAAATCCTCCTCTTTAAATCTAAATCAAGAGCATAATTAAATATTATGTAATTGCTGGGTATCCATACAAAATATTTACTCGGGCAATATTACTTTTTGGGAGCCATAAGTCCGTGATTCTTCGTTAGCCTTCATTTTTTTATAAGGTGCAATTTCAAATTCCTTTATAACCAAATGTATATCTAATTGAATCTGAAGTTGCACCTTATAAAAAAATGAAGGTTAACGACACGGGGGTGAAGCACAATGCAAATATGTGGGAACTAAACTACGCTGATCGTTGAGCGACCGTCAAATAGTTGATCACTTATTACAACAGTTTTGCATGGAAACTTTTGGTGGCAAATTCACTTGTAGTGACATTTTTTATTTTCTTTAGAAATTCCTCTTCCTGGAAATAGTTTAAAAATAATGTTTAATTAAGTATGTGTTTGTAAAAAAAAGTTTTCCTATTATTTAATTATTTTGATCCAGAAAGAGTAAAGTGTTTGAAAAAATCTGCCCGCTTCGCGGGCACATTCTCATAGCGCGCTTCGCGCGCGGCTCGCTTCGCTCGCATTTTTCAGCGCGCCTACGGCGCGCACCTGTTGGATCTCGCGCTTCGCGCTCGATTGGGTATTCATCTCGCGCTTCGCGCTCGATTATATGTTTATCTCGCGCTTCGCGCTCGATAATGTATTCACTTCGCGCTGCGCGCTCGGACACATTTGTCGTCTAGGTTTTCACACTTCGTGTCCTCGCTAGTGCACGCTTCGCGGGCTAATACTCTCTTAAAGCTTCATCGTTATGACCTGCTTTTGGTTTAATTATGTCAGTTTTACATAAAAAGAAGAACTAATTTACTTAAGGTTCTATCGACCTTAAGGAACACATTCTCATCACGACACTCGCGCTTCGCGCTCGATATTTCGTTTGATCATCATGTGCACCTCGCGCTTCACGCTCGTTTCTGTTCATCGTATAATAGAAACCCAAAAGTTCGCAACGACCATATGTTATGTTCAATCTTCTTCAGATAAAAATAACTAAAGTTGTATTTGATTTAAAATGAAGAAGGTAATTCCTTTACTTTAGCGTATATTTCCGTATCTTTATAATAAATCCTACAATCAGAAAGATTTTTTTCCAACTATCTGAAAAGGGGAGAAAAGAAGTATTTAAGTCGTTTTTGGAACATATATCTTGCTTTTTCATTCATAATCAAACCGACCCCTTGACTACCATGTGATTCCCTTATCTACTCCTAACCATATTTCAAAACCGCTTTTCAACACCCCATTTTCTATGTTTCTACTTTCGCATCCCTTTTTCTTTGTCTCAGGTACACATAAAATATCTAGTTTCCTAGCATGCATAGTTTCTCGTAGTTCTCTTACTTTAAGATCATTCACTCCTCTAGCATTCCAAACACCCAGTCTCCATTCATCGCCTGAAACTCAAACTTTACGTTTACCGTGTGTATGCATTTAGTCAATCAAAGTTTCAGTCCAGTCCGAGGCTACTTTATTGTTTGTATTGTTCATGTTTAGATTGTACACCCAACTACCACCTTTATGCGCGAAATTTGTTTTGCGAGTTGAAATCACGTCCAAGTCAAGTAGTGATTCACCGTATAGTGGAGAGTCCAGCTCCAACGTCAGTCCCACGAAAACTTCTGTCACGGGGCGAGGGAGGGGGGGGGGGGGAGACAAGGAATGGAAACCGAAAGAGTCGCAATTGGTTGATGTTTTATGCTGAGAAGGTCACCAGCCTTCAGCAGCGTTGTATTACATAGGAGTTCATATGTTTCCATCTGCGCATTCCCGGCCCACCTCTAAACGAGGAGCCAATAAGTCTTTTTTTTTTTTTTTTTTTTTTTTAATATTTTTATATATATATATATATATATTTATTAATTTCGTCTATTTGGAGCATAGTTCTTGAAATATAAATGTAATAGTCAAATTTTTTTTGAAAAAGAAACACTTTTCTTGTCATAAGAATAAAATATTTGAATTTTCAATTACTATAAGCAGCCGTACATATAATTTCCAAATTTTGAAAAAAAACGGTCCAAAAAATTTTCAAAATGCCCTCACTTTTTGAATTTTCATCCAAAATGGCTGGCTAACGAACTTGACCTTTAGTTTAGGAGACTAAAAGAGTATACCGAAGGCCAGTCAAATCAATCAATTCTTTCGAAAGTTATCGTGTTCACAGACAGACATACAGACAGACAGACAGACAGACAGACAGACAGACACATTCGTAAAAACCTG
>CAKNYM010030330.1:1720-20548 GCA_932195095.1 Andricus curvator
TAGTTTTTTAACTAAAAATTTAACTAAATTTTTTGCCGACATTTTTTGTACACATTTAATTTTTTTTGGTAGAAAATTCATTTGTTTCTCTCACTAAAAATTAAACTTTTTCATTTGCATTAAAAATTTTTTTTTTTAATTCTACTTTTTCTTGAAAATTGATCTTTTTTAGTTTGAAAAGACATCTATTTTGTTGAAAATTGGTCTTTTTTTGGTAGAAAACTAACCTTTTTGGTTGAAAATTCAACTATTAGGTTGAAAATGCAATTAAAAATTAAAATATTTGGTTCAAAATTCATGTATTTTGTTAAAAATTATTATTTTTCAGTAGACAATTAATCTTTTTGGTTGAAATTTTATTTCCTTGATTGAAGACTAGTTTGATTATTGAAAATAATTTTTTTTAACCAAAAAGTTGACTATTATATTTTTCGAGGATTTTATTTATAGCCATTTAATCTTTTTGGTTGAAAATTCATATGTTTGGTTAATAATTTATTTTATTTGGTTAAAAATTTATTTCTTCAAATTAAAATAAAACTATTCTATTATTTGTTGAAAATTGATCTTTTTTAGTTTGAAAATTCATCTATTTTGTTGAAAATTTGTCTTTTTTTTTTGTAGAAAACTAACCTTTTTGGTTGAAAATTCAACTATTAGGTTGAAAATGCAATTAAAAATTAAAATATTTGGTTCAAAATTCATGTATTTTGTTAAAAATTATTCTTTTTTGGTAGATAATTAATATTTTTGTTTGAAATTTTATTTTATTAGTAGAAAATTAGTTTTGTTATGGAAAATAATTTTTTTTAACGAAAAATTTAACTATTATATTTTTCGACGATTTTATTTATAGCCATTTAATCTTTTTGGTTGAAAATTCATATGTTTGGTTAATAATTTATTTTATTTGGTTAAAAATTTATTTCTTCAAATTAAAATAAAACTATTCTATTATTTGTTGAAAATTGATCTTTTTTAGTTTGAAAATTCATCTATTTTGTTGAAAATTTGTCTTTTTTTTTTGGTAGAAAACTAACCTTTTTAGTTGAAAATTCAACTATTAGGTAGAAAATTCAATTAAAAATTAAAATATTTGGTTCAAAATGTATGTATTTTGTTACAAATTATTCTTTTTTGGTAGACAATTAATCTTTTTGGTTGAAATATTATTCTCTTGGTTGAAAATTAGTTTTATTATTAAAAATAATGTTGTTTAACTAGAAATTTAACTATTCCATTTTTCGACGATTTTTTTTAGCAATTTAATCTGTTTGGTTGAAAATTCATCTGTTTGGTTCATAATTTATTTTATTTGGTTCAAAATTTATTTCTTTGACTTAAAATTGAACTATTCTATTTTTTGTTAAAAATTTATCTTTTTTAGTTGAAAATTTTTCTATTTTGTTGAAAATGTGTTTTTTTTTTGGTAGAAAATTCATGTTCTGGGTTGGAAGATCAATTATTTGGTTAAATATTTATTTTTTTTTTATTCAAGATGCATCATTATAGTCAAAAGTTCAATCCTTTGAGTAAAAAATTAACATTTTTTGTTGAAGATTCGTATCTTTTAGTCAAAAATTCAATTATTTTGGTAGAAAATGCATATTTTTGTAAATTCAACTTCTTTAAAAAAAATCGTCCTTATGACTTGAAAATTCAATATTTTGGATGAGGTTTCTTTTTCTTTATTGATTGAAAAATCTTTCTTGGTTGAGATTTTTATTATCAAAGATTCATCACTTTGGTTGAATATTTAAGTATTTTGTTGAAAATTTCCCTTTTCTTGGTTGAAAGTAATTAATTCAACTAAAAATGTAATAGTAAAATTTTAAATTCTTGTCAGTTCTATTATACTGAAACTCAATTCTTAATTATGTGTGTGAATTTGGCAACATTCTTTCCTTCGAGTTTTTCAAATTACCCAATCGGTAGTGAGGAAAAGCGACAACAATGCTTTCGAAATTTTCGTGACACACCTATTTTTGACAGAAAGATAGTTAAAAATTAAACTAAAAAGTTTTACCTTCACAATTACAAGTTTTCGTTCTACGAAACTTGGTGCTTAAATTCGCGGTTGCAATCAGAAATTTTCTTTCATTTGAAAAACTTTCCTCCCTTTCTGTGGAATAAGGTCAACCATTGATTTTCTCAGACTCATCTTACAAAAATCGAAAAAGACGATTCAACAAGTTTCTTTATTCGAACAATAACTTTTTTCATTCCTTAATCACCTCTTTGTAGGTCATTTTAAGAAAAATAAAACCCGGTCATACGATATAATATAATGAAATAAAATAACTATACAATGAATAGCAAAAATAATGGCATTATTAATTTCTAAACAAAATTTGAGAATCTCAGAAGTGAGCAAATGCTAAATTGGAGAGGACCGACCTTCTGCTAATTAAGCTGTTGGGAGTAATAGGTATGTCCCACTAAATGAGTACACTTTCTGCCTCACAAAAAATTCATTTTTTATACCGAGAAAAACTTTAAATATCAAGAAATTAAAGAAAAATTCATATTCAAAATTTAAATAATTAGGGCATCAAATATTATGGTATAATATCTCAGAAATTTGTCCCAGAGCTCTTTTTACGGATAATACCAAAGCTATTTGGTAAGGCTAAGCAACGAATTTTGTTGAGCCAACAACATTTTATGGGGCTATAACAATGGACTATTTATGCAGAGTCACTTCTTTTATGCGTAAGTGTTATTTTGTAGGTCTTACGGTCTTCAATAAAGTAAAAGAAATAACAAACGAAATTAATAAAAAATTCGTTTATTATTCATGCTGACGTTTCGGCTATCACTGCGTGCCTTTTTCGAAGAATCTAAGTAAATAATATATAAATAACAACAGTTATAAGTTTTTATTTGATTCTCTTCAAATCTGTTATTAGAGTCACTTCTTGTCATCTCAAGAATAATATTATTACCAAAAAACATGTCATTTCACAACGTATAGTAATACTTATCATTGTATTTATCAATTTTTATGAATAAAATCATTGTTTTTGGCCTTTTATAAATCAGATTTTTCTCAGCGAAATATAATTTTCACGATAAGAACAATAAGTGATTTTCTCGAGAATGAGAATCTTATAAGTAAAACAAGTTTAAACGGTGAATTTTTTTATGAGAATTAAGAAAAAAAGATAGCTATGTTGTCGAATGGCAATTCATTGTGTTATGATATTATTTTTCAGATGCAAAGAAATTACTCTGCAAGAAAGAAAAATTTTCTTGTTTAAAACTGCGATATAGGTGTATTTGTTTATGAAAATTGTTGTCAAAAGACAATCTGTTGACAATAACAACCGCTTGAAATATTAGATGGCGTTGAATCCTTTTATTTTATATTTTATATTTAAATTGTTTCTAAAAAGTTTATAAATTTATAAAATCAAAATCTCTCTAAATCTGGACCGAGGAGACAAATAAATATTACGTAATTGCTGTGTAATCATACAAAATGTAAACCCCGTGGAATGGAAATTGCGGCGAAGATAAAAATACGAGATTCGAGGCGTGCGTTAATTTCTTATCATATAATCATTCTTTGAATAAGTAAATATTTGACCATCATAAATAAAGGTGAAAACTAAATTCTATTTTTTTCGAATTTCAATCTGTAGAAGATAACACTTTTTTTATTGATATTGAAAGAGTTACAAATCGCTGTAGTCGATGGTACCCGGAAGAAATCCAAAATTGTCACCCCCTACTCCTCGGAAAATATTTGTCTCAATAACTAGGAAAGAATTTGTTTGAATTATCAAATTTTATCTCAGCAATCACGAAATATTTATTCATGTTTTTGGTCCAGATTTTGAAAGTAAGATTTGTCATGATTTTATGAATCTTACAAATTTGTAGGAATGACTTTCTAGATTTGACG
This sequence comes from Andricus curvator, assembly GCA_932195095.1. Taxonomy (NCBI): domain Eukaryota; kingdom Metazoa; phylum Arthropoda; class Insecta; order Hymenoptera; family Cynipidae; genus Andricus; species Andricus curvator. Next base: position 5,628 of record CAKNYM010030330.1, read on the forward strand.
ATGAGTTGAATGCGGAAGATTTCACAAATCATGATTATGACGCGAAATTTTCCAAAAATTCAAACGGTTCTTTGAAACTGATTGATTTGGCTTGTGCACAGATCTTTTGAAATTAAGTATGCATTTTAAAACTTTCCAAAACCAGTGTATCAGTCATGATTAATTGCTGATTTGACATTTATTTTAAATTACCAATTAATTTTAAAATTACAATTTTACGCAATTTAACGACGAAATCAGTTTAGAGAGTGCATTCAAATACTCTAAATCTTTGGAGCTTACCCCGAAGGTTAAAAATGCTTCAGTGCGTACGGTAATTTGAACTATTTCTTTTAAACATTCATTTGCATTGAAAATATTTTCTAAAAATCTTAATAACACGAAATTACTGTTGAACTGAAAGGTCAGCATATGTATTATTAATAATATATTGCAGTTATCCTTTCACTTCTTTCTAAAATCCCAATGACTTATTTTTTTACCTCCAAAGATTTGTAGTGGCTTGGTTTATTTAAGAAAAATTTCATTTGGTCATACGGATCAAATGAAGAAATAATTTTTTTTTTAAACAAACTCTTGACACTTGAAAGACGGATAATATATTATTATATATGATATATTTTTATATGATATTATATATATGTGGGCTATTATTTCTTCGATCGGACTCAAACTTCGGCAATAATGTATAGACATTTATGTAGGACGAATATTAATTTATTCAAGGAATTAGTTATGATAAGAAATTAACGCACATGTCGAATCTCGTATTTTTATCTACGCCTTAATTTCCATTCCAGTACGGGTAAACATTTTGTATGATTACTCAGCAATCACGTAATATTTATTCATATCCTCGGTCAGATTTAGAGAGTATAATTTGCTCTTGATTTTATAAACTTAAAAAGATTTTAGGAACAATTAAATATAAAATGAAATAATATATAAAAAAATAAAATATCTTCAACATAGGCGGATTCAACGCCATCCAAACTTTCAAACGGTTTCTATTGTCACAATAGATTGTCTTTCGACAACAATTTTTATAAAAAAAAACACTTATATCGCAGTTTTGAACAAAGAAAATTTTTCTTCTTTGCAAAGTAATTTTTTTGCATCTGAAGAATAATATCCGAACACAATGAATTGCCATTTAACAACATAAATATATTTTTTTAAATTCTTATGAACAAATCCAACGTTTAAACTGGCTTTATTTATAAGGTTCTCCTTCTCGATGAAATCACTTATTCTCATCATGAGAATTAAATTTCGCCGAAAAAAACCTTATAACTGAAAAAGGCTAAAAACAGTGATATAATAAGCATTCATAAAAATTGATAAATATGATGATAATTATTACCATACGTTGTCGAATGGCAACTGTTTTGGCAATGATATTATTCTTGACATAAAAAGAAGTGACTGCAGGAAAAGAAAATGTTGCATGTTCAAAAATGTGAATTTTTAAATAATAATTGTTGATAACAATCACAAGTGTTGCAAAAGGCAGTTTCTTATGTCGAGATATCATTCTTTAGAGGAAAAGAAATGAGTCAAAGAAAAAATTGTCTATGCTTGTAAACGCGAAATAAGTGAATTTGTAAAGATTTTTTATAACCATTTATAACAATGACTTTGTTGTGGTTTAGTATATGAATCCATCTAGAAACCGAAAATGCAGTAGATGACACTTTTGTCAATTAATTTTTTTACGACATTTGAAGAAATAAATTAAATGAATCTATAATAAAAATTTCCATTGGTCGAGACAGAATTTAGAAATTCTATTTGTTTTTGAGGAAATATGAAAAAATAGAGCAAAGACTCTGTAAGGTGAGTCATTAAATGCATTAGTGATGCCCCTAAGAAATATATGGACATCCCCAGAATGATATTTTTTAAACAGAAATATATTTGTGGAAAATGCAAAAAGAAATGGGAAAAACTGTATTACTGTACTATTATTACTAATAGTACATGTGCAAATCCTGAATATTATTGGATATAATATCCTCTCTTTCCTTTGCAATCTAAAACATATTATGTATTTGTTTAAAAGTAGTTTTGGGGCGCCCTCAAATGCCTTAGGGCTACTTGTAAGAATTGTATAAAAACAAATAAGATAGCGATAAATAAGATAACAAGGTAGATCCCCGTTATGACTAACGAGCCTTGGCCTTAACTTCTTTCTCTGATTCAAAACTTGAAAACATTTTTTCAAGATAAAAAATGTTTTTTCAGAACGTCCCGTCTGAAAGTTCGATTTTTGAGACCTGTATAAGATAGCTTCGAAAGGGAACAATTTCAAGCCTCTTTACTTTCCTCCCGCTATGTCATCATTTTTCTGTCATAGGACAGAAAATGATTCTGAGTCCAATGAGCGACGACTTTGACAGAAAAACGCCGATCCTCAAAAGTAGGCCAAAATCGGTGTATTTTTGAGTTGCTACAAAAATGAATTTCGCAATTTCTTTCTCATTTCGAGCACCGTCGTGTGTTGGACTGAATTGTTATCCACGTGTCAAGACGATTTTTTGTCGTTATTTGGATGAAATAAATAGTAATCAGAGGGTCAGTTATAATAATAATTATCTGATTTTTAATTTTTTAAATTTCACAGCGCGTATTAGCAAGGCCGTAGCCAGAAAAAAATTTCGGGCGGGGATATGCAACATGAAAAAAATCGGCGAAATTTTATGTACATTGAAGGCTAAGCGCTCAAAGAAATTCGGATTAGGAAGTAAATTTCTTAAACCAGCATAAACTTTGGAAAAACAAATTGTGCAACAAAATTGCACAAAAAGGCTTAAAAAGAATTATGTTTCTTAAAAAACTGTTTTCAAGAAACATATACTCAAGGAAATCAATTCATGCAAAATAATTGCATCAAAAAATTAAAATAAGAGAAATATGTTTTCAAATAACATTGTAAAATGGCTAATTAGAGACAGTTATATGACAATTGAAAAAAAGAGACAACCAAACCACCTCTCTTTCATTTCTGTATTATTTATCCGTCTTTTTATACTACCATAGTCCAATATGTTTCTAGGCTCTTAGGCGTCCTCTTCAGGGAAATTTTAATAGGAAACTAATAGGGAATATTTATATATTATGCTCATATTAATTAAAAATGAGAATTGAATTTGAAGTTAATTATTAAGGAATTATTAACACCATTGGCATTCATTCAGCCATGGAGCCTGTGTCGTTCTCTAGCGTTCGGTTCTTTTGGCGTTCTGAAAAGTTCGATTCTTTGTCAACCAAAAAAAAAAAAAAAAAAAAATCGAATTAGGTAATTCTACAACAATATTATGTATGTACTATCACGGCACCTAATTGAAGCGTCAGTTCATTTTAAAAGTAAAAGCATCAAGTATATTGATGAAATCTTACAAGTTTAAAGAATTTAGGGTTATTCTTGGGGTTTCTCAACAGAAATAGATCATAATATAAAAGAAAATTCATCAAATATTGATCCCCTGTAAAAAACGATTCATTCCAAATTAATCTTCTTGGTTAAAAGTTCATCTTTGTCGTTGAAAATTCAACTACTTGGTTGAATGTTGAACTCTTTTGTTGAAAATTCATTTTTCGTTGAAGATTCTCTTTGGTTAAAAATTCGCGTATTTTGTTGAAAATTCTTCTTTTTGGTAGGAAATTAATCTTCTTAATTAAAAATTCATCTTTCTGGTTGAAAATTCAACTACTTGGTTAAATATTGAAGTTATTTCTTAGAAATTATTTTGATTGTTCTTGATGATTCATCATTTCAGTAGAAAACTTCACTACTTTGCTGAAAGTTGAACTACTTTGTTAAAAATCCATTTTTTTGTTGAAGATGCTTCATTTTAGTTAAAAATCTATCTCTTTGCTTGAAAATTTCAATATTTTGTTAAAAATTCGTTTTTCTTTTTTTAAGATCTAATTTAATTATTATTTACTTTTACTTAAGTTAAAATCATTCTTGTTTGAACTATCAACTATTACATTTTTCGTTGAGAACACTAGCTAGGTAACAGGATTTTGTTTATCATCAATTGATGGGACTTTTCAGTATGTTTTTACATTCTCATCATTTATCATGATAACTCTCGAAAAAATGAACTGATCAAATCTATCTTTGGCATACTTTTTTTTAGGTCCTGAAAGAAAGAACGAGTTTATTAACCAGCCATTTTGGATAGAGATTCAAAAAGTTAGACAATTTTCAAAATTGTTGAGACCATTTTTTTCAAGATTAACAAATTTTATGTACGGCTATTTGTAGTAGTCAGGAAGTTGAACAATTGATCCTCATGACTTTTTCAACAAAAAGAAAATTATCAGAGTTATAGCATTTACAAAACGTAAAAAATTAATCGAAAATGAAATTTTTAAGCCAAACAACGCACGATATGAAAAAAAGTCAAGAGGAGTCGAAAAAAGTTGCTTTTTAAATGCCCTACAAGATTATCATAACAACTTTTCGAATTTTCGTGAAAAATCGAAAATTCAAATTTTGATCGCACAAAAAATAAAAAATTCCATTTTGTGGTTAAACTATACAAGATATAAGATAGGACGCGTAGTTTTTATTTTATTCGTAAAAAACAAGAATAAAATTTAAAAAATCAAATTTTTGGATAAACGACAGAAGCTACAAAAAAAGTAAATACACAAAAGTTGTTTACCCAAAAACGAGCTACAAATTTGTTTTTAACTATTTTTTGATAGGATGCGTGGTTTTTGTTTTATTCGTAAAAAACAATATTAAAAAATAAAAAATTTAACTTTTGGACAAACGACAAAAACTATAAAAAAAATGAATTGACAAATGTTGCTCATCCAAAAAAGAGATAAAAATTTGCCATTAATAATTTTGTGATAGGATACGTACTTTTTCTTTAATTCGTAAAAGATAACATTAAAAATAAAACTGAAAAATTTGTGGAAAAACGACAAAAGGTAGAAAAAAAACTTTTTAACCCAAAAAAGAGATACGAATTTATTATAATTTATTTTTTGATAGAATATGTTTTGTTGTTGTTGGTTTTATGCATCGAAAATGAATAAGACGAAAATTCTAATTTTACACCAAACGACGAGAGATAAGTAAAAAAGTTTCAGAAAAGAATTGTAGCTTTTTAAAATACCTATAATTTTTTTATCAACCATTTCTTCATAAAAGCTGATATTTTGGTTTTATTTTTTTGGAAATACTATCCGAAAAAAATCGAAAATTCAAATTTTGAGCTAAACGACGCAAAATACGAAAAAAGTCTTAAGGACCAAGCTTTAAAAAAGTCCTACAAGAGTTTTCCTTCCCATTTTTAATAGGACTTGTAATTTTGGTTTTATTTATCGAAAATACTATGAAAAAAGTCCAAAATTCAAATTTGAAGCGAACGACGCAAAATATGGGGGAAAGTTTTTGGTGGAATTTCAGCGTTAAAAAACTCTACAACATTTATTTGAACTATTTTTTTTCAGTTGAATACAATTCAACTGCTTCGTTGAAAGTTGAACTATTTTGTGAAACATTCTTTTTTTTGAAGATTCATAATTCTATTTGAAAATTTAACTATGTTGTTATTTATTGTTAAAGTTATCATTTTTGCTGGAGAATTAAACTATTTTAATGAAAATTTGTCCTTTTGGATTGAAAATTCATGTTTTATGGTAGAAAAGTCATCTTTCTTGGTTCAAAGTGATCTTTTTTATTGAAAATTCAACTTTCTCTTGCAAAATTAATCTTTTTAGCTTCACTGTTGGAAAAAATAATCGCTGACTTTATTTACAATATATGCAAATGAATTTACACTCATGTAAATGAAACTTAATATAAATATGCATATTGAATGTAATATAAATTTTATTATTTTAATTTATAATGCATGTAAGATTGAAATAAATTTAATTATTGACACTGAAAAAAAAAATGTTTGGAAAACAAGTAATTAAATTTATTACTTGTATTCTACTTCTTAGCATTACGAAAATATTCTTTCATAGTAGTAATTTTTATTTGAACCAGACATATATCTTTTATTGACCTAAAGAAATAAATTCTCTGGCTACATTTTCGTGTTTAAAATAAATATTATGTACATTCAAGAAAATTATTTCCTTGAATCAAAAGGTCTAGATTCGTTGAAATCTGATTAGTCCTTCGAAGGAATATTTGTTTGATTCAATGAGTTCGATTCTTTGGATCAGGACGCATTCGAATCAATTGATTTGCCCATACATGAATCAAGTCTTTAGGTTTCTTCAAATAAAAGAAATGATTTTTTAATGCAGAAGAATATTAATTAAGTCAAAAATGTATTTATTTGACACAAAGTGTTGATGCATTTATACCAATGAAGTATTTATTTCAATGAATAAAATATTTGTTTCTGCAGTTAAAAGAAATGTTTAATTTGATCGGTAATATTTAATTATGCATAACAAATAAAGATTTATTTTAACGAAATAACTTTTTTGTTAAACTAAACATTTAATCATATGGTTGGAAGAAATTTTTTAAACTATATAGAGTACGAAGGAGACCATTCTGAACAGATGACTCTCAATTAAAAGGTAAATAAAGTAGACTATTAATTTGTTAAAAAGAAATAATCCAGACTAATCAGTGTCATAATTTTTCCCGAAACTGTTGCAAAACCTGTACCTACCACTAATATCGTTCTTTATTGTTCATAAACTCTCTCGCTTTATTTTTATAGCAATTATTATAAATAAAAACCATCATTGAGCTTTAATATTCTTGAAATTTTTTTATTATTCTTAGACACAAGCTAAAGTTTTTTACTCTCGTTAATATGTGACCCTGAAATATGTATAATTAATTTCGAGTCCATTAAACCATTGTAATTAAAAGATTCTAGAAAAATCTGATTTTTCTCAACTTTGTTAAAACTATCGGAAGGCAATGTTTTCAAATTGGAGATAGGCTACGACTTCACGTTTACGATTTCACAACATGACCTTCTTATTATTTCAACAGAGATAAAAATGTTACACCACCTTGTGGTTTTATTAAACTTTTCTATTTTTTATATTTTCCATGTTTATAAATTTTCTAAAATTATTATACACAGTCCTCAATATATTTTTTTTACGAAGCTATCAGTTTTTAACTATTGAATTAGGAAATATTATTCGAATGAGTAATTTTCTACCAATCTTTGGTGGCTCACTTCTCACTGATCGAATGTCTAAAATTTCACTAGTAATTAGTTAAATTTTCCGAATTTTGATTAAGAGAGACTTTAAAGTATCTTTTGCATGCGAACAAAAATTTAACATAACCCTCATCAGGCACTACACTTCATAGTTATTCAAGCTGATGGTTATTTAAGGCATTTTCACATATTTTGCTAAAAAATTGCAATTTTTTATCGGAATTTATTTTATATCCATTGTAAATTGAAGATTCTAAAAAATTCTTATTTTTCTAAACTCTGTTCAAAAAATCAGAAGACAATGTTTTTAAATTGAGGTTGGCTAGCTCGCGCTTACAGTTTCTCAATGTGACCTCCTTATTATTTCAATAGAGTTAAAAATGTTACACCATCGCCTCGTTTTATTAAACTTTTCTATTTTTCACGTTTTCCATCTTTATAACTTCTCTAAAATCATTATATATAGTTCTAAATAATTTTCTTCTTACGAAACAATTATTTTTACGCTATTGAATTAGGAAATATCTCGACTAATCAGATCAGTAATTTTCTATAAATCTGAAGTGGCTCACTTTTCGCTGATAGAATCTGAATAATTTCATCAGTAATTAGTTGAAAAAACTAAAATATACTTCTTCAAGCATTCAAGCTGATAATTATTCCCCTCCTGGCTTATTAGGAAAATAGATTTTTTTGAAATTTTTTTATTATTCTCTGGCACAAAATAAAATTTTCTACTTTCGTAACATTTTCTCGTACGGTCTATAAGGGACAGTTTTTTGTTATTAACATTGAATAAATAATAATTAGAATTAATAAAATAACAAAACTTTTAGTTATCAAAAAATGTGCTGTCACAATGATAAGCGGTATTTGAAAAATATTTGACTCACTGCCTATTGTGCTAAAACTGGCGAATATTGGATTAAGCTTGAAAAGTACATATCAAGCTCAGTGGAATAATGATAATAAAATAATGGTAAAAAGTCCAGTCGAATCTCGTTCAGGTGACTGCAATGAGCTTTATTATTTTCAAGTTCTGTTACCTAATTATAAATGTATTAAAAAATTTTGATAATCAAACACAATTATGGCATGAAACATAAAAAAGATTCTTCTCTCTCAATATTTTTCTGCATGAAGACGAGATGTCTACCTGAGACATGTATAATTTAAGTAATACAATCATATATGTAACATTCGACAGATTTTTTTGAATTTTTAGATTAGATTAGATTTTTCGTATCAGAACTTAACGTCATTTTTTTTTGTTTGAAATTTGATTTTTTCGTCTATTTGACTTTTCTTTTCAAATCTGCATAAAAAAGGCAATTCCTAACTGATTGTTTGATCTGGGTGATTTTTTATCAACAAATGAAAAGTCTTTAGCAATTTTCTCTTTGAATGAAGTTAGAAAGTCGCGATGTCCCGTGGAGAAATTGCCCAATTTGATCCTGATTCCCGACATGGCCCCGATCGGGTTAGCCCAGTGCGGCCCTGATCATGACTACTGTTGTGGTCCTGGTCGGGGCCACATCGGGCTACCCTCTGTTAATTCATAGTTAGTTTAAAAATTAGAATTGATTCAATTTAAAATTACTCACTGTCCTAATTAGTGAATATTCAACTAATTTTCATTTCAGTGACTAACCTAAGGTTAAATAGTTAAAATTAACTTCTCATATGCAAAGAATATAAGAAACAAGAAAAAACTAAAAAATGCTTAAACTCATTTGAACAAAATGTCTAAAAATGTATGTTTACGGACGCATTAAATTAGTTAATAAATATACAATTATCAAGTTAGTATTAATTATTGTGGGTATTTTTTCAATCTGTTTAGAGTTTATACTTATTTAGATTTGAATTTGCCGCGCTAATCTCGAATGTATTCGATTAGTCTTCCGTTCGAGTATTTGGCAACGAACGGACGATGGGACGAAAGGAAGACAATTTAGTAAAAGTGACGAACAGTAAACAGATAAACCGGTAAAGTCATGTGGATAAATCGCTTTAAATAATTCTCAATTCACCTCGTTAATCATTTACGCAAAGTTTTTAGACCAGGGTGAGGTGTTCATATCAAACTAGAATTATCCAGCTCTCTAAGATTTCCGACAGTGAACTTTGAGAAAGCGTCGACAACTTTTTGGCATTATAACCTCACTTTTTTATACTTTGCTCCACGTGCCAAAAAACTTTTCAATCAAATTGCCGAATTTTCAAACAAAAAAGATTAAATTTAAATCTAATATTAGAATTTTCAAGAAGAAGAACAAAATTTTTTAGAAAGCAGTTGGTTCTTGATTAAAAAAGTTTATTTACATTAAAAAAAGATGATTTTTCTACAATGAAAGCTGATTTTTCAACGAAAGAGTGAAGTTTTTAAGCTGAAGTCTAATATTATAGAAAACAGTGACTTTAAAATAAATAAATCTTTAACAGAAAAGATCATTTTCAATAAAAAACATAAATTTTTAACAAGATAGTTGTATTATCAACCAAAAAGTTGAACTTTCAGCAAACAAGAATAATTTTATACCCACAAGGATAAGACTTTTTAACAAAATATATGAATTTTTAACAAAATAGTTGAATTATCAACCAAAAAGTTGAACTTTCAACAATCAAGAATAATGTTCTACCCAGAAAGACGACTTTTTAACAAAAAATATGAATTTTCTACCAAATCGTTGAATTTTCAACCAATAAGTTAAATTTTCAACAAAACAGATTAATTTTCTACCCAAAAAGACGACTTTTCAACCAAATTCTTAAATTTCCTACCAAATAGTCAAATTTTTATCTCATAAACTGAAAATGGAATAGTTAAATTTTCAGATAAAAACTCTGATAAAAAATTAACTTTGAGCATAAGTACCAATTTTCAACAAAATTCTTACATTTTTAAAAAGATGAATTCTCAACAAAATACATGAATCTAACGACAAGTTTCAGAATATTTTTCAAAATATTTATATAATGTCTAATATTCTTAATTAATTGTTTACTTCTTCATTAAATAAATTATATTCTAATAATATTCTTATAAATAAAAATTAGAATGGGCCTGTTCAGGGCCAGATCGGGTCTTCCTTATGGATACCCCAGTGAGGCCCTGATCGGACTAGGCGTTTCATTTCGAGTCTGGCCCTAACTGGGATACCCGATTGGGGCCAGATTTTGCCAGATCTGGCCCCGACCAGGGCCACTCTGAAATGTCTGCACGGGGTTTTCAAAAATTTTCAACTAATTGATCAATTTTCAATCAGAGTGAGGTAATACTTAATTAATGGTAATAATGCTAGAAAATTGCAGTTTTTCAACAATTTTTCACTTTTTGTTCAATTGTCAATTAGAGTGAGGTAAATAATTGATTAGAGTTAACAAAATAATTGTTTAAACAATTTATTATCATCTTGAATAATATTATCTTTAAATAATTTTTTAGAGTTGCGCTTTTGTCTGAAATATTCAACTTTTTGTCCACTCTTCGCTTAGAAATAGGTTATATTTATTGAAATTGAACAAACATAATTGTTTAAATAAATTATAATTGTTAAGAACTTTATTCTCCCTTAGGAATGCTAGATAGTTGCGGTTCTTTCTGAAATTTTCCACTTTTTCTCAACTTTTCACGTACTTAGTGAAGTAATAATTAATGCATGTTAACAAACATAATTGTTTAAACATTTTGTTATTGTTTATTATTATCTTTCCTCAGGTAATGGTTAGAAGTTTGCTGTTTTTTCTAAATTTATTATCTTTTTGTCAACTTTTTACTCAGTGATCTATATAGAAAGAATATTTTAAATATCTGTTTTATTTCAGAAAAATGTATACACAAAAAAGAGAATGATTAAAATATGATTATCTCTAATGTTTATTTATTATTTGTTGATAACTAAAAAGGCAAATCAAAGTTAAACATTTCAGAAAAATAGCAACTTTCTAGCACTTATCTAAGGGAAGGTAGTTATAAATAATAATAAATTGTTTAAACAACTATTTTTGTTGACTTGCATTAATTGTTATCCCACTAAGTTAGAAGTGGACAAAAAGTTGAAAATTTGAGGAAAAAACGCAACTATTTGCATACTATAAGAAAATATAGTTATAGGCAATAATAATTTGTTTAAACAATTATTTTTGCTAAATTTATTTAATTATGGAGTCACTCCAAGTGAACAAGGGACAAATACTTAAAAATTTCAGAAAAACGGCTACTTTCTATCATTAAGCAAAGAGAATATTATTAAAAATGATAATAAATTGTTTCAACAATTATTTTTGTTAACTTGAATTAAATATTACTTCACTCTGATTGAAAAGTGAACAAAAAGTTCAAAAGTTCAGAAAAAAGCGTAACTATCTGGTATTAATATACAAGAAGATAGTTATAAACAATAATAATTTGTTTAAACATTTATTTTTTCTGAATTGAATTAAATATTAACTTACTTCAAGTGAAAAGTGGAGAAAAAGTTGAATATTTTAGAAAAAACCGCAATTTCTAGCATTGTTCAAAGGGAATATTATTAACAATAATAATAAATTGTTTAAACAGTAATGTTTGTTAGCATTAAATATATATATGATATATAAATATATATAAAAGAATACTTTTGAACGAAAAAGTTGAATTTTCAAGACAAGAGGATGAATTTTCAACAAAAAAGTTATTTTTCAACAAAAAAGTTATTTTTCAACCAAATAGTTGGACTTTCTACCAAAATAGTTGAATTTTTAACAAAATACATAAATTTTCAACCAAATAGTTGAATTTTCATACCGAAAATATTAATTCTCAGCAAAAAAGTTACTTTTCAACAAAAAATTTAATTTTCAGCCAAATAGTCGAATTTTTCACCATTTTAAAACCAAAAAGATGAATTTTCAAAAAAAGAGTTAAATTTCCAACCAAAAAAGTTATTTTTCAACCAAATAGCTTAATTTTCTACCAGAAGATTTGAATTTTCCACATTTGAAACAAAATAGTTAAATTTTAAACTTAAAAGATGAATTTTCAACTAATATTTGGAATCTTTTACCTAAGCAAATGAATTTTTTAACAAAGTAATTCAATTTTCAACAAAATATTTAAATTTTCAACCGAAAAAATGTAAGCACTAATTGAAATTCAGCAACTTAAAACTTTTTTTTAATACCATAAAGAATACAAAATAATATTAATAATAATACAATATATAAAAATTTCAAATAACTATTTATTTTTTTTTAAGTTTTTGAACACTAAAATTCCAGCTGAAATTAAATTCTGAGAACTGAGAACAAGAAAAAAAGTATTATCTGTTTGTTTTTAAATTTATATGAAATATAATTTCTATAAGATTTTTGCGAAAATTAAAAAATATTTTTGAATATTTCAGATGTGTCAAAAAAGAATCTGGAAGATTTTAAAGACATATTTTTTATTTCATGAAATTTCACCAAATATTATGAAAAATCTTTACAAATCTATATTCCTAAAAATCTTTTAAAGTTTGAAATTCTTTTTGAATCTCTTCAATTTTTCTAAATATTTCTTGAATTTATTTTTTTATTTTTTGATCTTACCAAATTGAAACAGTTTGCTTTGAAATATTCTACACACTTTTTCCAAATTTTAAGAAATCGTTTGGAATGATTAAAACCCTTTTTTAATTTTCTCCTAAGGTTCATTTTTCTAAATGAAAAATCATTTAAAATTTTCACAGGAATCACAAGAAAATTCTTTTTTTAAATCTTTTCAGACCTTCTAAACCTTCTAATCTTTACAAATGAATAAAATTTTTCCTGAATTTTTTTAAATTCTGCAAAATTAATTTTGCCTTAAAATCTTTCAGATTCTTCTTTGACAATTTTAGATATCTATTCAAATGTTTTGAAATCTTTAAAATTATCTCTTAAAATTAATTTTTTGAAATGAAAAATCATTTTAATTTTCCCTAGGAAGCTTAATTTTTTGTCATTTTCGTGAAACTTTACAAAATTCTTAAAAAATCTTTACTAGATTTAATTACTTTCGAATCGTTTCAATACTTCTGAAAATCTCTTAAACTTACTCAAATTTTTTCTAACATTGCGTAATGTGGCAAAATTCTAAAATTTTGCTTTAAGATCTTTTACACTCTTTTTTAAAATTTTAGGAAAGAATTAAAAACGTTTTCTAATCTTTTTCAATTTTCTCTTAGAATTCATGACAAAACAATCCTTTAAAATTTTTCCATGAATCTTAAAAACATTTTTTTCATTCTCTTGACACCCGAAAAATTCAGTTTACCTAAAACTTTTTTAATTCCTGAAAAATTAAAAAAATTGTTTCAAAGTCTTCCATATTCTTTTTCCACACATTTTGAAATCTTCAAAACCTAAAATCTGTCTTTTAAAATAAAACCTAAACAATTAAAAAATTTCCCAGAAATCTTGAATAAAATATAATCTTCTCAAATCTTTCATAATTATTAAAAAGCTGCTAATTTTTTTCGAATTTTTCAAAATAAGTTTTTGCCCATAATTTAATTTTTCTTATCTCATTGAAAATGTAAAAAAGTTTACAAATTCTGGTGTGGTAGCGAAATGTTAAGAACAGAATTATTTCTCATTATTAAACAATCATTTACAATTAAAATTTTCTCTTGTATGAATAATGTCTAGCAACATTTAGAAATCAATTTTATGATGAAGTGAAATTACTTCTTTGAAATTTTGATATTTTGATATGAATAAAAAAATGAATTCTCAACAAAATGTGTAATAGTTGATATTTCCACCAAAAAATGTTTTAATCTTCAATCAAAAACAGATGAATTAAACCAAAAAATACGAATTTTCAACGAATTATTTGAATCCTTAACCAAAATAGACTAAATTTTAAAACAAAAAGAGCAATTTTTGACAAAAAAGTTGAATTTATAACCCAAAAATGTGGATTTTCTACCAAAATAATTAAATTTTCAACCCAAAAGAGACGAGAAGAGAATTTTCAACTAAGAAAGATAAATTTCCTAACAAAAATAAAATAGCTGCATTTTCAGTCAAAAAAATTCATTTGCAACAAAATAGTTAAATGTTTAAGCAAAAAAATAAATTTTTAACTAAAATAATGAATCTTCAAAAAAAAAAAATGAATTTTTTAACCAAAAGATGAATCTTCAGCCAAATAAATTAAATGTCTATAAATAAAAGATATATTTTCAACAAACAATATAGTAGTTAAATTTTCAGTTAAAAATATTTTTTCAATAGAAATACATAATTTTCAATTAAAAAAAATGAATTTTCAACCAAATTTGGACATTTTAAATAAATTTTCAACCTAATAGTTTAATTTTCAACCATAAAAGTGAATTAGTCACCAAGAAGATTAATTTTCTACCGCAAAAGACAAAGTTTCACAAAATATAGAAATTTTCAACCAAATAAATGAATTATCAACAACATAGTTAAATTTTGAACCAAAACGATTAAATGTCTATTAAAAAAGATAAATTCTCGACAAAAAATTCCAAAGTTAAATTTTCAGCTAAAAAAATTAATTTTGGATAAAAAAAATGATTTTCAATCAAAGAAATGAATTTTCAAGCAAAAAGATTAATTTTTCATAAAAAGATTAATTTTTATCAAAATATATGAATTTTCAACCAAATTGGGAAATTTCAAAGGAATTTTCAACTTAATAGTTGAATTTCCAACCATAAAAGTGAATTAGTCACCAAGAAGATTAATTTTCTACCACAAAAGACAAAG
>CAKNYM010030330.1:20558-41700 GCA_932195095.1 Andricus curvator
AAAAAAGATAAATTCTCGACAAAAAATTCAAAAGTTAAATTTTCAGTTAAAAAAATTAATTTTTGATAAAAAAAAAAAATGATTTTCAATCAAAGAAATGAATTTTCAACCAAATAGATGAATTATCAACAACATAGTTCAATATTCAACCAAAAAGATTAAATGTCTATCAAAAAAGATAAATTCTCGACAAAAAATTCAAAAGTTAAATTTTCAGTTAAAAAATTAATTTTTGATAGAAAAAAATTATTTTCAATCAAAGAAATGAATTTTCAACCGGAAAGATTAATTTTTATGAAAATATATGAATTTTCAACTAAATGTTTGAATTTTTGAAGGAATTTTTAACCAAAGAAATGAATTTTCAATCAAAAAGGTGAATTAGTCACCAAGAAGATTAATATTCTGCCACAAAAGACTAAGTTTCATCAAAATACAGAAATCTTCAACCAGATAGCTAAATTTTCAAGTGAAGAAGATAAATGTTGAACCGTAAATGGAATATATAGTTAAGTTTTTCGTTTGAAGAATTCATTATTAACAAAAAGAAACGATTTTTCAACGAAATAGTTAAATTGTTAAGCAAAGAATTAATTTTTATCTAAAATAATGAATCTTCAACCAAAAAAATTAATATACGTTTTAAAATCATATAAGATTTTCTGTAAAACTTATTACAAAAGGTTAGAAAATGAACCGAGTTCTTTTTTCTAAAGAAAAATTAATTAGCGCGCGCGTAGCGCGCACTTTGTTCTAGTTTGCTTATTAAAAAAGGGGACAAAAGCGACTTTTTCACGCATATGCCGGAAAAAATAATTTTGAAATTTTTCATTTTAATGTATAGAATTCCTGAAAATAAAACAAGAATCTAACGATCAAATTTGGACAACCACCACAAAATGCTCCTATTGCAATTCCTAAAAACAAAAAAAAAATTTGTTTCTTTGGACAAAAATAAAAAAGAGGAAAGAAAAATGAGAAAAGCAACCAACCACATCCCCTTCCTTCTTTTTTTCGTCTTTTTTATTTTTATTATTATCAAATCACAATATGAAAGGATGCACAATATTTACAAGATTCATTTTATATTTGGTAAATATTGTGATCTGATAATAATAAAAATAAAAGAGACGAAAGAAGGAAAAAAAGAGAAGGAAGGGGATGTGCTTGGTTGCTTTTCTCATTTTTCTTTCCTCTTTTTTATTTTTGTAAAAGAAAAAAAATTTTTGTTTAGTTTTTAGGAATTGCAATAGGAGCATTTTGTGGTGGTTGTCCAAATTTGATCGTTAGATTCTTGTTTTATTATCAGGAATTCTATACATTAACTTAAGTATTGGACGTTAAATGGGATTTTGAATTTGATTTCAATCTAATTTAAAATTCTTCAATTTAAATTTTTCATTTTTCTCTCAGCATGTGTTACAATTGAGATTTTTGAATTATCTGAAAAATATTAAGTTCTGGAAAGAAAAACAGTCTGTAAAGTTGTAGAATCTAGACGTTGAGAAAAGAAATGAGTTCAGATAAGGAATTAGATAAGGTCAGATTTGAACCTCGAAACTCACATACATATTTTTATTATCATTGGAATGGAAACTTTTATAAAAAGTATGGTAACCGCGTTAAAGCGTCGTACGCTCGTTCAGACAAGAATGTTTTGACAAAAACATGATGACATTGGAATTACTGATAACGTGAAATTTCATGGTCGTTGTGCCATGTAAACATCCGTGATACATTATCATGGGTTTTGGGACAAGAGCAAGTTTGTGTGTGAAGAAACGATCTTTTAAGGAATAACTAGTGAACGTTCGCGAAATTGTACAAGAAAAATTAATTGTCTTCCAACGCAATAAAATGAGGTTCTCTGCTATTGCTCTACTCGTGGCCATTGCAGCCTTCGGCATATATTTTGGTAATTATCAGATTTTTAATAACATTGGCTGGATAAACAAAAATTATTTTAAATTCACGAATACCATTTTTTTTGATTTTGTAATTTAATTTCTAACTTAGCAAGGTGCGGCTAAACCGAGTATAAATAAAAGTTGAATGTTGCGGGGCCATCCGTATTCCAAGTTTGGGGAAAGAGGGATTTTGTATTAAAAAAGTCCACGTCAACTAGAATGGTCCACATTTTTTTTTCAATTTTTATGCATATCGCCCCTAAATTTGTTCGAATACGTAAACAAAATTCGTTTTTTCAAAATGATATTAAAAAAAGACGTTTTTGTGAATTTTATTCAGAAACATCAATATTAGCTGAATCAAGTTGAAACTCAACATTTCTCTTTACAAGCAGCTGTATAATAGTTTTGCGAGTTTTTGGTGATAATTATGATTTTATTATGGTTTTTGAATAAATTTTTTTCAAATACAAATAATTATTGTTTTTAGCAATTTTTTTTAGAATAGAGTTAACAAGTTGCGGTTTTTTCCAAATATTTAAAATTATTTTCAACTTTTGAGTTACATCAAGGCAATAATTAATTCAAGTTGAAGAAAATAACTGTTCAGACAAATTATTTTAAATAATATTCTCTTTCGATAATGTTAGAAAGTTGCGGTTTTTTCTGAATTTTTCAACTTTTTAGTTGGATTGAGGCACTAATCAGTAAAAAATAAATAATTATTTATAATAATATTTTCTTAGAATTATGCCAGAAAGTTGCAGCTTTTTCTACAAATTTCCACTTTTTGTCAACTTTTCAATTAGAGCGAGGCAATAATTAATTCAAGTTGACAAGAATAATTGTTTAAACAGATTAATATTATTTCAAATAACATTATTTTAAGTAATATTATTCCAAATAACAACAAAATTACATTTTTCTAAAACTGTTAGCTTTTTAGTCAGATTGAGGCAATAATCAATAAAAAATACATAATCATTTATAATAATATTCTCTCAGCATAATGCAAGAAAGTTGCAGTTCTTTCTATAATTTTCCACTTTTGATGCACTTTTAAATCATAGTGAAGTAATATTTAATCCAAATTAACAAAAATAGTTGTTTCAACAAATCAATATTATTTTAAATAATATTCTCTTTGAATAATGTTAGAAAGTTGCGGCTTTTTCTGAAATTTTCTACTTTTTGTACACTTTTCACTTAGAGTGAGGTAACAATCGATTTAATTTAACAATCGTAATTGTTTAAACAATTTATTATTTGTTATCACTATCTTCTCTTATATTAATGATAGACAGTATCGATTTTCTTCTGTATCTTTCTACTTTTTGTTAACTTATTACTCGGTGACAATAATTAATGCAACTTAAAAAAATTAATTATTCAAACAATTTATTCTGGTTTCTAACTCCTCTTTTTTTTAGTAATGCTGAAAAGTTGCGAGTTTTTCTGACATTTTCAGCTTTTCTTTGACTTCTTAGTTAGAAACAAATAATAAATATTTATGATAATTTAAACAAGAAGGTTCTCAGTAACAACTTCAAAAAAATTGACATTTATAATATGATCCATATAGAAAATTTGAAGAATGTTTCACATATCTGTTTTATTGTTAAAAAATATATTCACAAAAAAAATTGTTAAAATTATTCTCTCTATTGTTTATTTATTATTTGTTCGTAATTAAAAGGCCAAAGCAAAGGTAAAAATTTCAGAAAAAACCTCAACTTTCTAACACCATCCTAAGAGAAAATGTCTAAAAACAATAATAAACTGATTAAACAATTTATGTAAGCATCTATTTATAAGTAGAAAGTAGTATTTAATGTATTAGAAATAATTTATATTGAAAAAACCGCAAAAAATTATCATCAGCGCCAGAAGCTCACAAAATCCTTTGACCTGTCATTGACAATTCTGAATAAAATTTACAAAAACGTCTTTTTTTCTAATAAAAAATACGTGTTGAACTTCATAGGGCTTGCGAAACCTCTAAGTATCATTTTTTTGTTAAGCGCATGTATTTTTGTGTGGATTCTAACAAATTTGGTGGCGATATGTATGAAAATTAAAAAAAAAATCTACTACATTTTTGGACCACCCCTACGTGGACTCACGTTTTCCTGAATCTGCCCATTTCTTTTCAGAAAAACATAAAAAACTAAAAAAACTGCTTACTACTCTTTGTTTGGACTTCCTACTTTGTATTATGAAGCTTATGTTTTTTAGAAAACCCGAATTTTAAAACATGAAGAATTGATATGTGATTGTGATTATTATTTCAAGTTCAACTAACGTACCAAACATAACATTCTTAAAAAATTTCTTGTATTTCAAGCAAATTATATTCAAAAATCGTCTTTGTTTAAAAATGACGTCTTCGATTTTGTAGAATTATGTCTTAAAATATTTGTGGGATAGTAAGTAAACACAATGAATAAAAAAATCCAGTGAAGCATAATTTTTTGGTAAACTTTACACTTTTCTTAGGCAAATTTTTGCTTTTCATATTGAATGAGTATTAAAATCGAATTATTTCAAAAAAAGCCTTACTATAGCTATTTTGATATTCACCTTGAAATGTTCCTGGGATCGCAGACAACAACAAAACAACCCCATTATCATTTAACTTTCATTCAGACTTCGTTTAGCCTCACTGTGTGATAGTACTTTGTTCTGTGACTTTTAAATTCAATGTGCCCTGTTATAGTCAATATTTAGCTTTTTGATACAAACTGGGGCCGAGTTTTTCAATTTTTTTTATGTCAAACAATATTTTGCAAAGAAATTTAAATCTAGATTTAAATCAAAGTTCAGTAACGCGACAGCCGGTATGCTTCAAGGAACTTGAAATTACTTGCCCTAAGACTTTCTGAGTCCCTCATATCGAATCTAAAGTTTCATTTGCAAAATTGGAAATCGCTCATCCGATACGGCGGACTGTACATGAAAACATTTTTTAATGATCAAGAAACTCTGTGTGAGAACTGAAAATTACTATGTTTTTCTCGGGTCGCTGATAACAAATCTGAAGTCAAAATTTCAAAATTCTAAATGGCTGATCCAATATCATGAGAGCAAAAATGCTTCAGTTGAATTTACGTATGGTCTGTCATATTGGTTTAGCCATTTGTCAGTTTGAAATTTTGATTTCAGATTCCTTATCAGCGTTCTCTCACTGATTGTCTTGATAATTAAAACTTTGTGTATACAAAAACCGAAAGGTAAGCAATTTTGAATCCTTTGCAACATATAGGCGGATGCGGTACTGAACTTGGATCTTTGTCGCATTCAGTGAGGACATAGGTATTT
Organism: Andricus curvator; assembly: GCA_932195095.1. Taxonomy (NCBI): domain Eukaryota; kingdom Metazoa; phylum Arthropoda; class Insecta; order Hymenoptera; family Cynipidae; genus Andricus; species Andricus curvator. The sequence goes on from CAKNYM010030330.1 coordinate 25,784, forward strand.
TTGTTGATTTGTGCAATCTGTTGGTTAATTGGATTTCTTATGTTTTAGACGTTGGAGGTGCTCAAGATCCTGGTTTGTTACCACCTGCAGGAGCAGACCCTTTAGCAGCAGGAGGAGCACCACCACTACCACCTGCGGGAGATCCTGCAGCAGCAGCTCCTCCGCCAGCTGCTGCACCCGCAGCACCTCCTGCAGAAGGAGGAGAAGGAGGAGAAGATTCGAAGGACTCAGGCTCTAGCAGTGAACTAGAAGCAGGAGCTATAGGGGCAGTAGGAGGAGGAATAGCTGTAGGAGCAATAATGCATTATAGAAATAAAGGCAAAATTAAGAAACTAAAAGAAGGTTTGGGGCAGGGGCCATATGGACCAAATGGAGGTCCAGGAGGACCTCCTGGACCTCCGTATAGTCCAAACGGTCCTCCTGGACCTCCGTATAATCCAAACGGTCCTCCTGGACCTCAGGGGAATAACGCACCTCCTGGACCTCAGGGCAATAACGGACCTCCTGGGCCTCAGGGGAATAACGGACCTCAGTCGTATACTAGCGGACCTCCTAATGGTAGTGGACCCTCTAATAATAATGGAAATTCTGAATATAGTCAAAATAATGAAAATAATATTCAATATGCTGAAGGTCCTATGCAAGATGAATATGGTGAAAGTCTTGGACAGAGTGAACCAGCTGGTTTCATTCCTGAAAATGGTACAATTCCACCAAATTCTGGACATGAGGAACCTGGCGTACATCCTGGACAAGTTGGATCTGCTCCACAACCTGGACAAGCTGGATTTGTTCCAACTTCTGCACTTCCTGGACAAGGCGCACTTCCTGGACAAGCGGGACATCCTACAACTACTGGACAAGCTGGACTTGCTACAAATCCTGCACAAGCTGGACTTGCTACAACTCCTGCACAAGCTGAACATGCTCTACCTGCCGAAAAAGGTGAGCATGCTTCAACTCCTGCACAAGCTGGACAAGGCGCACATCCTGGACAAGCTGAAAAAGGCACAACTCCTGGACAAGCTGGACAATCTACAACTACTGCAAAAGATGGACAATCTACAACTACGTCAAAAGATGGACAATCTACAACTACGTCAAAAGATGGAATATCTACAACTACTGTCAAAAGTGGAGAACATACAACTGTTGTAGAAACTGGAAAATCTACAACTACTGTAAAAACGGGACCAGAAGCACTTGCTGCACTTCGTGAACATGGTGGAAGTGAAGCATCTAGTACATCGGGTACAAATCCTGCACTAGTTGTTGTACATTCTCATTATCATATACATAATTATCCACCTGGGTATGACTACAAAAAGGTGCCTGGGCGTGAATCTCTTGAAGAAAATAAGCATAATGGAACTGATCATCATGAACATGATAAAAATGCACCTAATAAAAATGTAGCTGATAAACCAAAGGAACATCATCAAGGACATGATCATAAAGAAGATCATCATGGACACACAGCTGGTCATAATGAAACTGATCATGTACATACAACTGGTCATAATGCAACTGATCATCATGGACCTGATAAAAATGCAGATGATAAACTACATAAACATCATGAAGAGCATAAAGGAAATGAGCATAAAGGAAATGATCATACACATACAGCTGGTCATCATGAAGCTGATCATAATGGATCTCATAAACATCCACCTAATAAACCACATGACCATCCAGGAAATGATCATAAACATCCAGCTGATCATCATGATAACGGTCATCATGGACCTAATCAACATGGACATGGGCATGGTGGATCTAATCATGCAAGTACATCTGGCCAGCATGCAGAGGATCATTTTTCAGCGGATAGGCATGAAGCTCCAAGACCACATGACCCTCATCCTGAACTACCACACCATGATATGAGCACACCATGATCAAGCTGATCATCATGCAAATCATTTATCACATCCGGTACCTACACCTTATGCACATAAATGATCAAAATAATTTAATTTGAAAATTATTTCCAAAAAATACAAAGTATGAGTTTTTTGTCTCATATTCAATCCTTCGTCTTTAAAGCCAAATTAGAAGGCCAAACCAATGTTGTAATATTTATGAAAAATAAAACAATGATATTCAAACAATTGTATAGTACATATTTTTGTTGTATTTCGATCTATTTATTTATTTAATATATTGCCTGCTATAATATACATATTACACATGTTTATTTTTCAAACAATAATAGGTTTGCCAAAAAGTTAACAATATTACTCATGGTATTCAATATATTTCGAGACTTGGCTTCTGTACTTCTATACTTAGAGTGCCCAGCGGCACCTGTTAAAATCAAAATTTGGAAAAAATATGCAATTTCTTGTTTCGGATTTGCAATCGACTTGGTGGAAAGTTATCGTGCTCACAGACGACGAGTGACAGACAGGTACCGAGGTAGAATCCATTTTTTCTGTATCAGTCAATTAAATCTAAAGTAGTGAAATTTCACTAATTCAACCGGAGAGAAGTCGGTCACTAACGATTAGTAGAAAACGACTAATTCGATTGGTCTAAATATTTATTAATTTGATAGTGAAAAACTGGAAGGCAACTAATTATATATACCATTAAGCCATTTCCCTTTCAGGGTAGGCGTGACACTACCCGATTCGGGCAGTGTTTCTAGGTTGATAGCTTGTAGTAAAATAACTACAAGTGTGGGCTCACCACACCCACGATGTGCCAACAGCACTCGGTTTTCTCGAATGGTCAACCCATCCAAGTACTAACCGCGCCCAACGCTGCTTAACTTCAGTGATCTGACGAGAACTGGGTTTTTCAGCGTGGTATGGCTGTTGGTCTGATAAATGCTGACTAAAAATATATTCATTTATTTAGAGCGATATATATTAATTAAAGAATGCTACAGAAATAGGAAGCGGGATAAACACAAAAGTTTAATATAAGAATGCGATTGAGAAACATTTCCAATTTCATTGAAATAATAACAAGGTAATATAGTGAAACTTGTGAATAGGCTTACAATGTCACCTGCATCAACATGTCGTTTTTACAAGTCATAGTTCCAAAGAGGAAACATGAGAACTATTTACACACTTTATCTATTTCACCTTGCTTTATTCACGTCGAAAATAGTCCCATTAATGCGTGTGTTCTAACATAAGCACAACGAAATTCGATTAACAACAACAACACATCTGTTACACTTTGAGTCGATGACTTCAAGACCACTATTTGATACAAAAAAGAATTGAGAAAAAATTTGACTAGTCATTAATAAATAACCGAAATAACTAAAGAATTAGTGCATATTGATTTTTGTATTGGTCCATTAGTGAAATGGTAAAGTATTACTATTTGATTAGTCGAACACTTAATTAATGATTCAATTAGTTTTTAATTTTGACACATGACAGTAAGGTTTTGAAACGGTACTTGGGCCTTGGCTAGTAAGCATAGAGGTGGCAGCACTTCCTATACGCTTGTAAGGACTCAGTACAGCAACGGCAAAACTTGCACCGACGTACAGTTCTCGTTGTATCAACCTGCCAGTGTGGTGTGAATACTCATCGCATAAGTTCAGCACCGTTTGGCGCGGATACTGGACGGATGGGTGACCTTGGTGATGGGTGAAATTGAAATACAAAATTTTGAGGCGTCTGTCGCAGGGTTCACTTTTGTGGCCAGCCACAGTCCACACTGAGCAATCCACACAAGTGAACCCGGGACGAAACGCCAATAGTCGAGAACTGCCTCACCAACTCTTTGGAGTCTATTCGATGATGGAGATTCTGCATATCGACGTCCTGTGCGAAAGTGGAAACCTACCTTACCAACCACACGTAGCCAACTAGCCACACGCTCCATGATAGCTGGATACTTTATAACCCTGTTTTCAGGTAAATAAAGTATTCCCTGCTAATTTTCTACACAGGGTCTACTCACCCGGAAAACCCGGAAATCCTGGAATAGTCAGGGAATACTTAGATAGGGGAGACCTCCCTACAGTGGACAGCTTCCTACAGTGGACATTTGTAAATAAAAGCGAAATGCCTAAAGTAAACCTAATTTGCGCATTTTGTATGATTTTAGTTTATAAAAATGCATCATAAAACGGAATTTCATGTTATACTTAATTATAATAAAAGAAAGAAGTATAAAAAACTGTTTTTGACATGATTAAGAAACTTTGTCCTCAACTTTAGTCATTTTTTCCAAGTAAATACAATTTTTCAGAGTATACCATTAAGCCATTTCCCTTTCAGGGTAGGCGTGACACTACCCGATTCGGGTAGTGTTTCTAGGTGGATAGTTTTCTTGTAGTTATAAATAACTACAAATTTGGGCTCACCACACCCATAATATGCCAACAGCACACAGTATTCTCGAATGGTCACCCATCCAAGTACTAACCGCGCCCAACGCTGCTTAACTTCAGTGATCTGACGAGAACTGGTTTTTTCAGCGTGGCATGGCCGTTGGCCATATCAGAGTGATTTTGTTTAATGATATATGTTCCTTGGTCATTAAACTATAATATTTTTTACCGTAGAATCTTACGTTCTACGTAAGAATATTATTATAAATATATTCATGGAGGCTCTCATTTTCCTACTATGGATTCCAGCGTCACCCTACAGTGGATTTTTAGTCAAAAGTTTTAGAGATAATTTACACTCATAGGTTGGTACTAAACTAGCAGAAGACAGAATCAGCTGATACCTTGAACTTGAACATAGGTATAGTAGATACTTAGCTGCAGCGTAGCATGTGCAAAAAAATTTGTTTTGAATTAAAATTGTGGAAAATTTGTTTTGAAATACTTTTTTTAAATGAATGAACATATTAAACTTGTCGGACACCAAATTTGATGTTTTTGTAACAATTCAAGCAAAATTTAAGTGTTTAAATAGTCTCCAACTTTTTATTTTTATAGGGGACATTTTCTGTATATCCTGAATACATTTTTTTACATCCCATCTTAATTTTTTTTCAAAATTTTAAGATCCACACATTTCAATTGTCTCTACAATCATCAGTAAATATTAGGCATTAAACTCTTCATTTTTAATTATTTTATCGCTCAACTTGAACAGCTTTTAAAATGAGTGATTTTAAATTTCCCGCAAGTAGACATAACCTCACCATGCACAATTTCTATATAGGTATTTTCTAGGTACTTTTGACACAGCAAGATTGGTGGAAATCTTAACCTCACCTGGCCTGTCCACTGAAAGAAGTGTTGTGAAATATGAGCGAAATAAATGACATTATATTTTTGCTAATTTTATCCGAAATCGAAATTATATTATTTTTCTGTTTGTTCTGACAGTAGCATCGGTATTAAATATTATTTAGGAGTACGTATAAAAATATCTTTCTATGCTGATTAGCGGTGTAGAATTGAATGTCCACTGTAGGCCGAGCCTGCCATCAATGGATAAAATTTTACCACCTCAAAATAATATCAATAGCTTTTTATTTGCTAACGAATTGATTTTTACTGATATCTCATCACATAGGTGAATATATCAGCTTCATTTGTATCACAACAGCTCTTTAATATATATCCTACTTTGTTTTTACTGAAGTCTACCAATTTTTGCTATCCACTGTAGGGAGGTCTCCCCTACCTGGAAAAACGTGGCAATTTCAGGGAATTAAAAATAATTATATTTGAAACTTCTATGACATGTTGAAATTTTAACAACATTATTTTTAATTCTATGTGGAGTGGCTGAAAATTCTCTTATTGTAAAATGAATAGAGTCAAGATTCATGGACTGTGATGGAGACGGATATCGACTGAAAAGAGACCCTGAAAGGGGATAAGCCTGATATATAGGAGGTCGACAATTTGATCAAAGTTGACGATATGCAAATCGAGCAGATTTAGACAAAAGGAGGAAAAAGATAAGAATCCTACTTCTTCATTTTTTAACTTGAAGGTCGAAATTTCATAATCGAAATGCATTTGGAAAGAACAGTAATTTATCAACTCAATAATATCGAAGCCCAATAAAACTTGAAAAAAATCATCATCTGAAAAACATATCACAGGAGGAATATAAAATTGACATGATCCCAGTTATTATCGATATTAAAATTTCACGGTAAGGGTTGGAAGGTCTTTTTAAGGTCCTTAAAGCGAGAGACCTTGGTTTAGTTTTTATCTCAAGGTGTAAGTACATACGTATAGATAATCTTGTCTCAGTGTAGTTTCAGGCCGTCAAGCGTCCAGGAAAGATGCAAGTTCTTAAGTGGTCACGTACCGGCTTTGTCAGACAAGACATCTACCATCTAGTTTCTACTCTTATTTTTTCTAAGCTTATTTAGCAAGACACGCCTCCAGCAAATAAATCTTTACATCTTTAAATGTATTTCATCATAAGGATTATTGCTTACTATGTGTATATAAATTGGCCCTTCCACAGGAAATCGACAGACATTAATCCTTTAGTTCAACCCCAAATTACCCCAACTCTAAAATAAGCCTTCATGTAAGGTCTGACTCAATCCTATGGGCTTTCAAATCTCAAAAATCGCCTGAAAGTTTGTTCAGGGGAGTGGAAAACTACAGAAAACCAAATCTCCCAAGCAGAGCTATCTTCAGTTGAGTTCATTCTGAATCAACTTTTCATTCCATGTGGATTCGCTGGCAGATTAAAGTTAATTTAAAATGAGTTCGTATTATTTCGGTATAATTTTGATTGATTTTGCAAAATTCTAAGATAGTTTTTCATTCCATTTTGATCACAAAATCATTCCAATTGTTTCCGTTGAAAATCCGAATTCGTTTCGAACGGTTACGCTGTCAATTCGAATAATTATCACATTAATCCGAATGATTCCATTGTCAATCCAAAGTCATTCTAAACAATTCCACCTAATTGTGAACCAACTGTTCATTCTGCTTCAATATATTCTCATTCTGAATGATTCTATATCATCATGAACACAATTTTCATTTTGCATTATTCTGCGTAAAATTTTCTTTCTGTCTGAATTTGTGATCGTTGCGCATGATTCCGTCGTCATTCCGAATTTATACAAAATCGGGAAATGTGATTCAGTGATCGGGATTTTTCTCTTGAATGTACTAATATACAAATTAAAAGTGGTTTCTTATATTATATTATTTTTACTTGAAATAGGCAATTTTGTAACAGAACTACAATTAAGACTTTGAACAGTGAATTTTCGAAAAGAATTACAATTCTAAGTGGGGACAAGAAATTTCAGTAAATAATTATAACTTCGAGACAGGGAATTTTAGTGAAGAATTATAATTTTGAGTTTGGGACAGGCAATATCTCAAAGAATTAGAATTTTGACTTTGGGATGGTGGATTTTTTGAAAAAATTATAATTCTAAAATAGACCTGGGAATTTTAGATTCACTTTAGAACAGGAAATTTCGTTAATAATTATAATTTTTACATCAGGACAGGGACTTTCTCTAAGGAGATATAATTTTAATTGGAACAGAAAATTTTTGACATGGAATGGGAGTTTTGGGAAAGAATTTTTATTCTGACAGAGATGAAGTGAATTAAAAAATATCCCAGTTCCAAGTAAGAATTCGTGACAATTTGAAACTTCCCTCTTCTGAATGTTGGAAATCGGGTGTTGCTATATTTCTGCATCACAATAGAAAACTTTATAAATAAATATAATTCGGACTTAAAACAAGGAATATTCGAAATCAATTTAATTGTGACTTGGTATAGGGAATTTCGTAAGAAAATCATAATTGTGAGTTTTGACGAGGGATAAATAAATTAAATATAAATAAATTCCGATAAATTCTCATATTTTTACTTTGAAACAAGGGATTTCCGTAAAGAATTATAATTTGGACTTTAGGACAGGGAACTTTCGTAAAGGATTATTATTTTACTTGGAACAGAAGATTTTTAACATTGCATGGGAATTTTGTAAAATAATTTTAATTCTGATTAAAAAAAGGAAATTCAAGAACAAACCCCCAGTTAAAATTCAGAATTATATTTCTTATACAAAATTTTCTGTTCCAAATCAGAATTTTAATTCTTATGATCAAAAATTATCTAATGTGTCAACTCAGAATTATAGTTGTTCTCACTCAAATAGTTTGAACTGTTTTAAATTGACCGGGAGAAAATCGGGAAATGACCGGAAATTTAAAATCCTTCATCGGGTTGACACCCTGAAAATGATTTCCAATTATTCTAAACCATGTTTTCATTTCATCTGAATTCGTTCTTTATTCCGTGTGATTCTACATAATTATGAACAAAATTTGTATTACAGCTGAATCCGTTTTCATACCGAATTATGCCGCATTAAATCTAAGTACAGTTTTCCTTACCAATTTGCCCTTAGTTAAAAAATAAAAACTGCGTAATTACAATAAAAATAACCAATTTAATATACGGAGGGACTACGGAAGTCTGTCGTCACACATCATAAATTCATTAGATTATTTACAAAATCACTCAGACTGGTAAGAACGGATAGCAACAGGAATTGATTTTTCCGAAAAAGTCGAATTGGATCGGAATGAATTTTGCTCGTAGTTTTGATTCAATCGGATTGGATCGAATTTAATTTTTTGCCAGAGGTCGAGTTCATCGGATTGTAAGAAAATGAATTTTTGTCACAAAAGTCGGATTCACTTGGTTTGGACCTCTCAGTGTAACAAAAGTGCGATAAATCTTGAAGTTATTTAATGATTTTTTCTATCTTTTTTTGATGTTCTCGTCATAATCTCACAAACGTGAGGTAGCCTTTTAAAATTCAATTTATTAATATTTTACCAAATTTTCATTTTTCTCAGCCGGCTCTAATTCTCTAGCAATGGGAAGGTCGCGCGAGGAAAGCAACCACGCCCGCTCAATAGGCAGTCCAGTGACCCCCTTAGATTCCAGTATTGTGAAAAAATTCGAGACCGTCACCAATTTTTTTATAACTTTCCAGCACAGGCGTGGAAATCGTGTATTTAGTATAACTGTACCGAACTTTTTTGGCCGATAGTACAAGGTCCACGTGAGATAAGAAAATTACGTAATTGATCCCGTGATAGAAGCGGGAATCTTCGAATGCAGATATCGGAAAGAATCTGAAAGAAAATAGTACAGAAAACTATCATAAATTTTCTTTGCGAAATGTGGACCGGATATAGGAAAATTTATATTTTTCTAGTCAACATAGTTATATCCCGGCATGAATAGTTTTCCGGAACCGCGGGTACATTCTCTTTATTCATCATGTCACCGCATGTCATGGCATATTGAAATTGCATGGGAGGTTTTACATAATGAGACACAATGTTGTCAGCATAATACAAGCTAAATTTGATAAAGTGACACAGAACACAATATGGAGTAACATAAAATAGATAAATGATAAAGTCTTATACATTTGCTTGTATTACGACAGCTTTTAAAAGAAAATGAAAAACTCGGGGTAACTGTACTTGAAAAGTCTATAAAGAAGACGAAACGCAGATAAAATTTGCGTTTTTAAGCTTGCTTCGGTTATCATAATGCCTCCACATTTATTTTAAGAGAAGCGAGAGCTACGACGCCAGCGCTATCACCGTCGATTGAGTTGATTACATTGTAGCAAAATGACGATTCTACGTGTGTCAGTTCCTTATTAGTTTTAGTTCGTTAATCGGGGGTTTTTCCGATTCTAGGTTCTACTCCAATTTTCTCACTATTGTTATTATATCCTGTTATATATATAACAGGAGCGTTGTGGTAAGGCGCTGTACCCTAATAGCCTACCTGTATAAATGCGTCATGACGTTGCCCCAGTTCACTCGAAGTGGGAAATTCAAATTCAAATTCTTCTGAATTGGTGGCGCTGTCATTGGCTGTCGCCGGCAGGCTCGACGATTCGACAAAAAAAAACAAAGATGAAAAAGTAATATTGGATAGACAGAGAGAGATAGAGTAGAAAGAGAGGTCCGATCAACTTCAGACATCGGAGTCCCACTGTAGTATTTTGTAATGTCAAACTGTCAAGTGTTGACGTGAGAATAGTGAAAACTATGTTTTCCGTGGACAGTTAATCTAATATTTATAAAAGTAATTGATTTTCTATTAAATACCTTCTTCGTATGTCTGGTTACGAAACTGCGCAATGCGTGGTGCGCTATACGCAAAAGTGCGTGCTTCCCACTTGAAGTGTTTTTTTCGGATGTGTTTTGCTTATGCATTCATAGTTACAGAATATTGATGTGTTTTTGGATGCTGCTGTCTTTGAGTGATTTTAAAAAGCGAGATACAGAGTATCTGGACCGATTATTCAAGAGAGAGCTCTCCTTTAAACGAGATGCTCAACGGAGAAAAACGATTTCTCGGTTCTTGAAATAGAATAGTTTTTAAATTGAAGACAGGATACTAACAACTGGAGAAGGACGACTTGAAGTTGACACCTCGAATACGTTATTTTAAATCTAACAAGATTAAAAATAAGAGTTGACCCTAAGTATCTAAAAAAGATGCACTTATATTATTTATGCAGTAAAATGAAACAATTAAATTTTGAGGTCAGGGTGTCGTTCCAACGGCCTTAAATTGAGTAAAGAAAAATGAGAAAAATTGTTTCTCGGACCTCAGAAGAGAACTGTTTTAAAATTAAATATAAACGTTTGCATCTGATAAGCGTCTCATAACAGATTGGACTTGAAATTGTGATGAGGAAAATGGTTTCTCGGTTCTCGAAATGGTATAATTTTACAATTGAAGACATGAATCATGATAATGACGGAGAAGTACCATTTGAGGTTGGCCGCTGGAATACGTTATTTTACATGTAGCAAAGTGCTAATCTTATATGAGCCTCATTCATTTGTCATTCACTGCGCATCTAATAAGCCTCTCATAAGAGTCGGCATTAAATTGTGTACAGAAATATGAGAAAAACTGTTTCTCGGTTCTCGAAATAGAAAACAGTTTTATAATTAATTTTAAAATTGCGCACCTCATTAGAGTCGACTTCACATTGTCTATACAAAAAAATGAGAAACACAGTTTCTTGTTTCTCTAAATGGGATAATTTTACAATTAAATATAAACGTGTACATCTCACAACTGTCTCATAATGATTTTATAAACATAATATAATTGCTTGAACTGGACTAAAGTGGAATGATATGAATAATAATTGTATGCACAGTAGTAATAATAAAAGTTTTTGTCTCTTGAGATCAAAGACTGGTCTGACGATTTATGTTACGCCCAGTTGAGTTAATATCTTTTAAAATCTAGGTTATGAGCCGCGAGGAAAAATCGAACCAAGAGGGTCGGATGTAGAGCCTCTCTCAGTCTGGGAATGTGTAGGACGGAGAGGTTAAAAGGGGTAGGAAATAAGGGAAGAAAAAAGACTCGCCCGAGGTGCAGGTCTCCCTCCCTCTCCCTCTGCACCGCATTTAGCTGATGCATCAACCTACTCAACAACTCATTGCGAGCATTTATTATTCGAATAATGTTACAATAGTGACAATTATGGGCCATTTGAACCATATATTCAACTTTCTATAAAGTAGTTCTAATTTTTATTACTGGGCAGAGAGAATAATTATGTATCGAAAAAAATAGTTTCACAAAATACCGCAGGGTTCTGTCGGGAGCAGGTGCCGTTTTAAGGATGACACCGTTTCGGCCATTCAGTTTTTGCGCAGCTGCAGAATGCGGCTTCAGTCTCAGGAAACTGGTTCAAATTCAGCTTTACTAGAGCAACAGAAGCTTTGATGTATTTTATTCAAATTATATTGCAGGACGTTCAAAAAATTTAGTGATTGTGGGTTTCGCAATTATGATAGAATAGTATAGAACAAAACAAAAAAAAAATAAAAAAAATTCGTAGTATTGATGATTTCGCTGACAGGAAATACATAGCACGTTAGCAGCCCCAATTTTAAGATCAGTCAATCAGTTGATTAATTTGTCAAATGCACCAAAAGTCACGTTCGCTTATATCAGGGATCAGTGTATCTGATTTTCTGCTGAAAGACACGTTTCAGTTCTGTGCAATGGTTACTTGATTCATGAACCTCTCTAAATTCCTGCAAAACTGATTACAATTTGGTGGATGATTAAAGTTTAACCCTCATTTAGAGAGAAAAAAACAGTTGCTCAGATTGTTGTGATAACATTTTGTAACAGTGTTCACGACAACATAAAGGTGCATAAAGTAAATAATCTGAAATTAATCCAGTAAACACGCAAAACTCGATTTCCCTACTCACTGGCTTATTTCGTTTGAATAATGTTATATAATATCGCATCTCTCCGGGTCAGAGGATCTGGGGACAAAATTTGTGCTGACAGTAGGAGGGACAATTCGATATGAACTATCTGGCTGAACCACGCAGACTTGTTCTACTGAATGGCTGGCTGGCAGTGTCACCTTCTACTCGTGGCGACTGAAAAAGTCTATAACCCGGAGTATTACGAATTTTCTCCTAATTAATCTAATTATTATACAGTATTCTCTAAAATGTATTTACCTAAATATAATAGTTCTGAAGAGAATAGAATTCATGAAATGCGTTGTTCTAAATTTGTGTAAAAAATAAAAATTTATATACATTTTTTGTTAAAATTTGATTACAGCGTTTATGTTTTACGTTTTTGTGTAGATGCTGAAGAAATAAACCTATGAAAAAAGTGCAGGGAAGAAAATAGTTTAATTTGGTTCAAAGATGCTAAAGAGAATTTTAGAGAAAATTGTTTTTTTGTAAACAATGGAATCATTTCAAAAAATAAGAATGTACATAACGAAATTCAACTGTTTTGATGCAAATGTAGTAGGTTTCTGGTTCAATCGATTGTTGGTTTAATCGAATATCATGACACCACACACAGATCTCTGACGATGATCGATTTCGATTTCGATTTCAAATTACACTTTGTCAGCATACTCCCTTGTCGATTGAGTCCTCTTTTCCTCATCCCATCACACTCGAAACCACTTTACCACAAATCACGAATCGCGAGCTCGCATACGAGTGTACGATTCAATTTGGTATTTTGAGCAAACTCGATTCTCAACTATTAACCTTTGTAGATATTTGATCAAAAATCATTTTTAACAAGAAACACTACTAAAATATATTTTCTTTGTTTCTTCTATAAATTTCTTTTCTCTGCAATTATTAAAACAGAATTTCCAATAACAGAAAGCGGGAAAGGAAATATAAAGAAAATCTTTTAGCTTCTTTTGCATACTCATATATTTTTATAAGAAAAAAAACTTTAATTATGATAAGAATCTCTGCAAAACTGTAATTGAACTTACATTCGCCTTTTTGTCAACACCAATCTCAATAATTTGCGCCGATATAATTATGAACGGCACGCAGAAATTCGATCGAAATCCGTTTTCAGTGGAATATATTATTTTTATTTTTAGGCTGAAATTTCCATGGAAGATTTATTAAATGATAAGCTAATTAATGATAAGGACTCTTCTCTCAAAATGAAATATCGATGATGAATGTGGTACTTTTGATTTCAACGAGTCGGATTGAAACACATTGTGAGTTCAGACTTCTATATCATATAATCTCTTACTCTGGAGAAGTAATTTTGCGAGAGATTTTACAATTAAACTTTTGTAATTAGGAATCATATTATAAAATGTTACAAATTAAATTCAGAATAATCCAAATTTACGTTTTGTTTCAACTTTCTACATTCAAATTTAACTAACAAAGTTCGTGGAAATTGAAAAAAAATCCAATCCGCAATCCACATTGCACAATAGGCAATCTACAATTCACAAACTACAAACTACAATCCGAAATCCATAATTCAGAATCCACAATCCAATCTATTCTACACAATTAAATTCACAATCCACAATCCGGAATACAATTGAGTTTACAATCCAATCCAATCTTCAATATAAAATATACAATCAACAATCCTCAATCCCATCCAATAAAAAATTTAAAATCTACAATCCACGATCTGATCCAATCCATGTTCCAAAATCTTATCCAATCCAGAATCCACCATTCAACCAAATAGATGATTTAATCCAATCCACAATTCTATTCATAATGAAATCCACAATCGATTTCAATCCACATTTAAATCCAATTCGATACACCATCCACACTTTAAAATCCAATCCAATACAATTCTATCCACAATCCAATCCACCTTCCATTCCAATCCACCTCTCAATCCAATCCAATCCAAAATTCAATTCAATTTACCATCTAAATTCCACATTCCACGATTCATAATCCACCATTCACAATCCATAATCTATAATCCGATTCCTATTAAATCCACAATCCAATCCAAACCACAATCCAAACTACAATCTGTTACAATTTACAATCCAATCAAATCCATAATGTAAAATCCACAATCGACAATACTCATCCACAATATTCGATTAATTCTGCAATCCACAATCGAATCCACAATCCAAATAGACAATAAACAATCTGCAATTTACAATCTACATCCGCAATCTACAATATACATCTGCAATATATAATCCATAATCCAATCCAGAATCCGATTCAATCAACAAATCTACAATCTAATTCAATCCACAATTTACCATCCACAATCCATCTTCTACTATCTCCAATATATTATCCAGAATCACAATCCACAATACACTCCAATCCACAATTCAAAATCAACAATCCAAATTCCACAATGTACAACATGCAATCTACAATCCATTATGCAAGCCACAATCTACAATCACAATCCACAAACCAATCCAAAATTCAATCTAATTCTATTCACAAATATACAATATAATCCAGTTCACTATTCAAAATCCACAACCCAATAAAAAATCTGATCCAATCTACAAATCTACAATCTAATCCAGTTCGCTATCCAAAATCTGCAATCCACAATCTACAATAGACAATACACAATATAAATCCACAAATCTCAATCTAATCCGTTTTAATCCAAATCAAATCCAAAATCCAATCGAAAAATCTACAATATAATCCAGTTCACTATCCAAAATCCACAAATCAACACAAAATCCAATCCAATCCACAAATATACAATGTAATCCAGTTCGCTATCAAAAATCTACAATTCACAATATAATCCACAAATGTACAATATAATCCCGTTCACTATCCAGAGTCAACAATCCAATCCAAATCCAATCCACAAATCTACAACTTAATCCACTTCACTATCCAAAATCCAAAATTGACAATTCACAAGACACAATATACAATCCAAAATCTACAATTCACAACTCACATTCTAATCCAATCCAAACCAATCCACAAATCTACAATATAATCCAGTTCGCTGTCCACAAACCACAATCCACTATCTAATTCACAAATCTGCAATATAATCCAGTTCATTATTCAAAATCCACAATCCAATCCAAAATCCAGTCCACAAATTTACAATCTCATCCAGTTTGCTATCCAAAATCCAAAATCAACAATACACAATCCAAAACCTACAATTCACAACTCACATTCTAATCTAATCCAATCCAATCCAAAAATCTGCAATCCAATCCAGTTCGCTATCCAAATTCATAATCCACAATCTACAATTTACAATCCACAAAATCTACAATATAATCCAGTTCACAATCCAAATTTACAATCCAAGCTAAAATTCAATCCACAAATGTACAATCTAATCCAGTTCTCTATCCAAAATTTACAATTCACATTCTAATCTAATCCGATCGAAAATCCAATCCACAAATTCACAATCTAATCCAGTTCGCTTTCCAAAATTCAAAATAGTCAATCCACAATTCACATTCTAATCTAATTCAATCCTAAATCGAATCCACACAATCTAATCCAAGTCGCTATCCAAAATCCAAAATCCACAATATAATCTAAAATCTACAATATAATTCAGTTCACCATCCAAAATTCACAATCCAATCAAAAATCCAATTCATAAATCTACA
>CAKNYM010030334.1:0-13031 GCA_932195095.1 Andricus curvator
GATTCTTATCCAAATAATTGAATTTTGTATGTAAAAAAAAAATTTAACAAAACAGTTAAATTTTCAACTAAAAAAGAAATAAATCTGTAACCAAAGAGAGAAGGTAAAGTTGACAGTTAAAAAAATTATTTTTCAACCAGTGAAAACAAATTTTTAAATGATATAGTTAAATTTTCAACTGAGGAAATGAATTTTCAATTAAAATTATGAATCTTCACCCAAAAAATAATTTTTAACGAAGTAGTTCGAGTTTCAATCAAGCAGTTGAATTTTCAACCTAAAAAGACGAATTTTCATCAAAACATTCGAATTTTCAACCAAAAATGATGAATTTTTAACAAAATTGTTAAATTTCTTACAAAAGAATTAAATTTTTCACCAAATAGTTGAATCTTCAACTAAAAAGATAAATTTTTAACCAGAAATAGAATTTCTAATTTGATATTAAAAAAAAAGAATTTCCAATTAAAATGATAAATCTTCAACCAAAAAATTTTTTTTCTAACCATTAGTTCGACTTTCAATCAAGCAGTTGAATTTTCAACCCAAAAAGACGAATTTTTATCAAAAGAGTTGAATTTTCAACCCAAAATGATGACTTTTTAACTTTTTTAAAAATTGTTAAACTTTTTACAAAATAATTAAATTTTTAACCAAATAGTTGAATCTTTAAAAAAGATAAATATCTGTCCAGAAATAGAATTTTTAATTTGATAGTTAAAAAAAAAGAATTTCGAACTAAAATGGTGAATCTTCAACCTAAAAAGACGAATTTTGATCAAAAGAGTCGAATTTTCAACCCAAAATGATGACTTTTCAACAAAATCGTTGAATTTTTTACAAAATAATTAAATTTTTAACCAAACAATTGAATCTTTAGAAAAGATAAAGTTCTATCCAGAAATATATTTTTTAATTTGACAGTTAAAAAAAATAATTTCAAACTAAAATGGGGAATCTTCAACCTAAAAAAATTTTTGTTTAACCAAGTAGTTTGACTTTGAATTAAGCAGTTGAATTTTCAACCAAAAATTACGAATTTTTATCAAAAGAGTTGAATTTTCAACCAAAAATGATGGCTTTTTAACAAAATTGGTGAATCTTTTACAAAATAATTAAATTTTTAACCAAATAGTTGAATCTTTAAAAAAAAATAAATTTCTATCCAGAAATAGAATTTTTTATTTGATAGTTAAAAAAAGAATTTCGAACTAAAATGATGAATCTTCAACCTAAAAAGGCGAATTTTTATCAAAAGAGGCGAATTTTCAACCCAAAATTATGACTATTCAACAAAATTGTTGAATTTTTTACAAAATAATTAAATTTTTAATCAAATATTGGAATCTTCAACTAAAAAAGATAAATTTTCAACCAGGAATAGAATTTCTAATTTGATATTAAAAAAAAAAACAATTTCCCATTAAAATGATGAATCTTCAATAAAAAAAAACTCATTTTCAACGAAATAGTTCGACTTTCAATCAAGCAGTTGAATTTTCAATCTAAAAAGATGAATTTTTATTTTAAAAACAGGGGAAAGACAAAAGAAAATTTATCTTTTTTAATTACAAATTTAACCATTTTTAACAAAACAGTTGAATTTTCAACTAAAAGAGAAATAAATCTGTAACCAAAAAGAGAAGGTAAAGTTGAAGGTTAAAAAAATTCATTTTCATCCAGTAACAAGTTTTCGACTAAAAAAAGAGACGCCTTTTTGAAGAAATGCATGAATTTTCAGCTAAATTTTTAAAATAATTTTTAAATTATTAATTAAAAAATTAAAATTTGAAATTTTTAACTAAATTTTTTTTAAATTTAATTTTCAACTAAAATGATGAATCTCGAACTAAAAAGATCAATTTTTAAGAAAATCATTCAAATTTCTACATAGTAGTTGAATTCTTAGCCAAAAATAATAATTTTCAATCAAGAAGTCTAATTTTCTACTAAAAAAGAAAGGCGCATTTTTAACACAATACATGAATTTTCAACTACAATGGTAAATCTTTAACCAAAAATATTAATTTTCTATTCAAAAAAAAGACGAATTTTCAACTAAAATAGTAAATCTTTAACCAAAAAGAATCATTTTTTGCCAAAAGGAACGAATTTTTAACAAAACAGCTACATTTTCAACCAAGGATCTGAATTTTCAACTGAAATAATGAATATTTCACCAAAAAAATAAATTTTTAGCAAAAAATTTTTTTGATGCAACCCAATTTGGATTAAGTCCACCCTTTAAATTATTTCTCAATATTTCAATTCTGTCGTTACCAAGCAGGTTTTATGGCACTTTTATAAATAAATTTGATGGCGAAATCCAATTTTCGAGCAGAATAGCTCAAGTATTATTATTTTATTTATTTCCTGGCGAGAAGCGAGGAGACAGACGATGAATGAATAGAAAAGATTGAGGGTGTCATAGAGAAAGAGAGGAGAAAGAGAGGAGAGAGAGAGAGAGTAAAATTAGGTTATTCGGGCGAATCGACCCTCGTAAACGCAGAACGGTCCTTGCATGTTTCATGCTACATGAAAAATTCGTGAAAGTCGATAGAACGCCAAAGCGAAGGGAATTACAGTAGTCTGGGTAGGGGGGAAGCAAATGCGCTCCGGAACTCGGACAGACGAGTTAGCGTCACTTCCGCTAAAAATGCACCTCTACCTATCCTTGCTTGAGAATATGGACAAATTCTACTCTCGACTTCCTGGGAACAAATCGTCAATAAAAAAGTAAATTACGGTCAGTAATTATCCATAAACATTTTGTACCTCAACTTCAACTCGAGATATCACTTAGGATAAAAGTTCCCAAAATCTGAAATTTACAGGAAATATTCTTTGAAATGTTAGCTTTAATTTGAGCCAAAAAAACTTCAAAAATCTTCAGGGGTTTCCGAGTTATGACTAAAAATGTCCAAGCGTGTCTGCGTCGAATTTCAGTCAGCTACCTGTCGGCCGGCCTCGTGACAGGAAGCCGACTGAAACTCGATAGAGACACGCTCGGACATTTTTAGTCATAACTCGGGAATGCGTGAATATTTTTTAAGTTTCAATAGCTCAAAAAAATTATAGGATTTTAGAGAGTGCTTCCTGTAAATTTTAGACTTCTGCCATATTTTTTCTAAGTAAAATCACGCGTTGAAGTTGAGGTATAAAATTCTTAACTTAAAAAAAAAACTTCTTGCGTAATATAGCCTTTTCCAAAAGTCAGAAATAACTTTTCTGGAAGTAATTCGACGTGGAATTTCATCATCTTTTTGAAAGGTTATAACGAGTTATCCTGTTTCGAGATCATCAGAGATTTTCTAGTCCAGCTTGCGTGTACCTCATTTGAAATATTTTACATTTGTTCCCTACGTAAAGTGTAATTTTTTTTTCAAAAGATTTGCGTTATTTTATTCGCTCAGGTTCTAATTGATAACCTTTTTTTAGAGCAGCGAGATCAGTTGTGATTTAAAACTCTTATTAAAACTTAATATAATTATATTTCGAATAATCTTATATATTTAAAGTCAATATGAGTCATTTTGATCATGAGTGAAATGGGGCATGTTGAATTAAGAATCCAAAAGAGATTCTTCAAAAATCAGCGGACGTGATACCTCCTCCCTTAATTAAAACTTAATATAATTAAATTGCAAATAATTCTATATTTAAAGTCAATATGAGTCATTTTGATTATGAATGAAATGGGGCATGTTGAGTTAAGAATCCAAGAGAGATTCTTCCAAAATCAGCGGACATGATACCTCCTCCCTTAATTTGAACATAAATGTATGAGTTACTGGGAAAAAATTATAAATAAATATTATTTATAACATTTTATATAATTAAATATTTGTTTATTATTTCATGATTAAAACAAATAGAGACTTCAAACTCTTTCCCATATTTCTAACTATTTTTGGTTAGAAGTTAATTGTTTTTGGTTGAAAAGTCTACAATTATATTTTGGATTGACTGAGAATTCATTTTTTTTTAAAGTCGTCTTTTTAGCTTGAAAATTCAACTATTTGGTTAAACATTGAACTATTTTACTGTAAATACGTATATTTTGTCTAAAAGTTCAACTATTTGGTTGTAAATATAACTTTTGATTGAAAATTAATTTTTCTGTTACTTGAAAATTCCACTATTTGCTTGAAAATTTATTTTTTCTTCGTTTAAAAATTAACTTTTTTGTTGAGAATTCATGTTTTTGTGTTTAAAAGTAAACTGTTTTCTGAAAAATTTGGCTTTTTAGCTTTAAAAATCAAATATTTTGTTAAAAATTCATATATTTTGCTGAAAATTCGTCTTTTGGTAGAAAATAAATCTTCTTGCTTGAAAATTCGTCTTTCTTTGTCAAAAATTATATTTTTGTTGAAAATTCAGCTTGGAATTTGAAAATTCAAATATTTGTTTAAAAATGAAACTTTTTTGTTGAATATTAATTTTTTAGAATTTAAAATTTAACTGTTTTCTAAAATATTTGTCTTTTTAGTTTGAAAGCACAACTATTTAGTTCAAAATTCATTTTTTTTTTTAGAAAATTCATATTTTTCTGTTGAGAATTCATCTTTTTGTGTTTAAAAGACAACTGTCCTCTAAAAAATTTATCTTTTTCAATTAAAAATTGAACTATTAGGTTGAAATTGCAACTGCATTTTGTTGAAGTTCAATTTTTTTCATTTGAAAATTTAACTCTTTCCTTAAAAATTCTACGTTTTTGTTGAAAATTTGTCTCTTTTGCTTGAAAGCTCAAGTATTTGATTCTAACTGCAACTGTTTGGTGACAAATTAATTCCTTTGTTGAAAATTCAACTATTTGGTTTAAAGTTGAACTTCTATATTAAAAATTCATTTTTTTGGTTCAAGATTCATTATTTTAGTTTTAAATTTATAGCTCTTTGGTTGAAAATTTAACTATGTTATTGAAAAATAATTTTATCTTTTGCTAAAAAATTATGTTTTTTACTGTAAACTTAACTATTCCATTTTTCGTTAAGAATTAATCGTTTTCGTTCAAAAAAACATTATTTTGTTCAAAAATTCAACTACTTGATTGAAAGTTGAACTTTTTTGTTGAAAATTCGTTTTTTTTATAGAAAATTAATCTCCTTTGGAAATTATAGAAAAAGTAGGGGAAGTGAGGGGAAATGAGGGGATAAGTAGGAAGAATGAAGGGAGGGAAAATGAGGGGAGAGTAGTGATCGGAAATGAGGGGGATCAGGGGAATTACGGAAAAATATTAGAAATTATGGTGTGTAGAGGACGGGAAGTGAGGGCAGGGAAAGGGGAGTAGAGGAAAGTGAGTGTTAGCTGGGGAAGAGAGGAAAGACGGAAGTAAAGCAGGCAGAATTTGGGGAAGGGGTAACGAAAGTGGAGTCTGGGGAGGGGAAGTAGGGGAAATGAGGAGGTGAGAAGCAGGCAGAATGATGGGAGGGGAAATAAGGAAGAGTAGGGGAAGTAGAGGTAATGATTAGAAATGTGGTCGAGTTAAGGAGGAGAAGTGAGGGTTGAGAAAGGGAACTAGAGGAAAGGGAGTGTTAGCTGAGGAAGCGAGAAGTGGAAGTGGATGTAGAAGAATTTCGAAAAGTGGTGACAAAGGGTGAGACGTTGAGAGGGAAAGTAAAGGAAATAGAAGAAGTCGGGGAATTGAGCGAGAATGAGGGGATGTGAAGTGTGAAGAATGATGAGAGGAGAAGTGAAGTATGGAAATTGAGGAGAAGTGAGGGGTGGGGAATTAGGGTACATAGTGGGAGAGGAAATAAGGGAAGGGTTAGTCATAAGAAATGAGGAGAAGTAACCGAAGTAGAGGAAATGATTAGCAATGAGGATGAGTAGGGGATGGGAAGTGATCGGGGGAAGTGAAGTGTAGAAAGGGAGTGCTGATTGGGAAAGCGAGGAGAGGCGGAAGTAGAGGTGCAAGAAGTTGTGAAAGGGGTGACAAAGGGTAAAGTATAGGAATGGCAAGTAGAAGAAGTAGGAGAAGTAACGGATTTGAGCGGAAATGAGCGGATGTGAAGTAGGGAGAATGCTGGTAAGGGAAATGAGGGGGATTAGAGAAAGTGAGGCGGAGTAGAGGACATGATGGTAGGAGAAATAAGGGAAGGGGTAGTGATTAAAAATAAGGGGTGTACTGAAAGTAGGGAAAAGATTGGAAATGAGGATGAGTAGGGGTGGGGAAGTAATTTCGTGGGAAGGGAAGTGGGCAAAGGAATTGTTAGCTGGGGAAGTGAGAATAGGCGGAAGTGGAGGTGGAGCAAGATGGAAAAGAGGTGAAAAAGGGTGAAACGTGGGAAGGGAAAGTAGAGGAAGCAGAAGAAGTAGAGGAATTGAGAAGTAGAGGAAATGAAGAAAGGATTGGTGATGGAAAATGAGGAGGAGTAGGGGAAGTAGGTGAAATAATTACAAATGAGGGCGAGTAGGGAAGGGGAAGTGATGTAGGGGGGAGGGAAGTGGAGAAAGAGTGTTAGTTAGAAAAGTGAGAAGAGGGGGAAGTAGTGGAGAAAGAAGGTCAAGAATGGAGGGGACGCGATGGGTGAAATTCGGGAGGGGAAGTAGGGGAATGTAGGGGGAGTGTGGGAGAGGGAAGTTTAAAATTTTCTCCCGAACTTTATTACAAATTCCTCCGTATTTCTGTACCCACAGCTGATAAAAATTCTCAATTCTCATGTAAACAAAACCCGATGAGTCTCGAGTGTGAGACTCGAAAAGTTGTCCGGACAACAAGAAGACCGCAGACGACCGTCTGCGGTTTGTGTTGACCGCGTCCGCATTCTGACTATATGCGAACAAAATATACTTCAAGTGGAAGAATTTTACAGTAAGTTAAATGATATCTTTGCTGATTTTTTTGAAAAAAATCGGTTTTTAATTTACCCAACTATCATGATTGTAATGAAGATTAAAAAAAAATTTAATTCTTTTAAATGTCAATAGCTTTTTAAAAAATAGGAAGCCTATCAAGTTTCGTCCCAGGCGAGCAGGAAAAATTCTTTTTTTTGCCCCTGTTTTCAAGAAACGTCCCCTTTTCCCCCTTTGTTGTTTTTTCGCTTAAATGCTAATTAAATTAATAGAACCTAATAAGAATATCCAACTATTTGTTGTTGAAAAGCCTACAAATACTTGGTTAAAGTTAAATTAATTTGTTAAACATTCAATTTTTTGGTGGAAATTCCTTTGGTTGAAAATTAAAATATTTTTTTGGAAATTCATTTTATTTTGGGTTGAAAATTAATTTTTGTAACGATTCTGGATAAAGTTAATTAAATTAAATTAAATTAAGTTAATTAACTATTTTGTTGAAAATTTGTTTTTTCGTCTGGTCGAGAATTAATTTTTTTTAGTTGAAAATATAACTATTCCATTTTTGGTTGAAAATTGATATTTTAAAGTGGAAACTTATCCTTTTTTGTTAAAAGTCAACTATTTGGTTGAATATTCATGTATTTTGTTGAAATTTCGCTTCTTTTGGACAAAATATATCTATTTCGTAAAAAATTATTATTTTGGCTGAAAATTTTACTACTCGGTTGAATGTTGATCTCTTTTGGTGAAAATTATTTTTTTTGCCAAAGATTCATTATTGAAGTCAAAAATTCATTTTTTGAGTTGAAAATTTAACTATTTTGTTCAAAATTCGATTATTTTTGTTTTGTTGAGAAATAATTTTTTCAACTGAAAATTTTTTATATTCTTTATATTTTATATTCTTTTTATATTCTTCTTGGTTACAAAATTATTATTTTTATTGAAAATTCAACTAGTTGGTTAAATGTTGAACTGTTTTGTTGAAATTTTTTTTTTTTTGCTGAAGATTCATCATTTTAGTAAAAAAATTTATTTTTTTAGTTGATAATTGAACTATTTTGTTAAAAAATTCGTTTTTTTTCTGGTTGAGAATTAATTTTTTTAATTCTGATATTTGACTCAAAATTAATCTGTTTTGTTTATGTTGAGTTTATATTTTTAGCTTGAAAATTCAACAATTTGGAAGTAAACAATTTCGTTAGAAAATTTTTGTATTTTGTTGAAAATGCGTCTTTTTGGATAAAAAATTAATCTTGTATGTTGTAAATTCATATTTTTGGTTAAGAAATAACTATTTTTTAAATTCGACCTACTTGGTGCAATTTAACTGATTGAAAAATATCTTTCCTTTGTTGAAAATTAATGTTTTAAATTAAAAATTCAACGAATCGATTTTTGGTTGAAAACTTATATTTTTTAGTTCAGAATTCAACCATTTGGTTGAAAATTCATCTTGCTTGATTGAAAATTAACTTTCTTGTACAAAATTCCTTTTTTCTGATTCAAAAATCAACTTTTTTCTAAAAAATTCCACTTTTTGGCTTACAACTATTTTTGATAAAAAATGAAAATGACGTTTTTTTATTGAAAATTCATATTTTTTGTTTAATGATTCTTTGTTCAAAATTCATTTTTCATGGTTGCAAATTCATCATTTCAGCTGAAAATTCAACTATTTGGTTCGAAATTAACTTTTTTTTGGAAATTCACAGTGGTTGGTTGGAAATTCAACTGTTTTGTAGAAAATTACTTTTTTTGGCTTGAAAATGAAATATTTGGTTAAAAATTAATCTATTTATAGGAAATTTTAAGTTTTTAATAGAAAATTAACTTGTTTGCTCAAAAATCATATTTTCGGGTCGTAAATTCAACAATTTTGTAGGTAATTTACCTTTTCAGCTAAAAAATGAAAAAATTTGTTAAAAATTCATGTATTTTGTTGAAAATTCTTCTTTTTTGGTAGAGGATTAATCTTTTTGATGCAAAATTCATCGTTTTCGTTGAAGATTCAGCAATTTTGTTAAAACTTAATCTTTTTGAGTTTAAAAAAAAAAATAATTTTCCGCTGAAAATTAAAGTCATACATTTTTTATTTAATGATTCTATTGTTGAATGGAAACTTATCTTTTCCAATTAAGAATTCAATTATTTAATTAAAAATTTATCTTCCTTGATTTAAAATTAACTTGCTTCTTGAAAATCCATTCACTTTAGTGAAAAATCTCCTTATTTCCCTCTCATAAAAAAGAGTAAGAGGGATCACATTTCTCTATTGCTTTATTTTTTTCCTTTCTCCCCTATTTATCTCAAAATCTCCTATAATCCACATATTTCCGAATTTTGTCAATTTTCCCCTTTTTACAAAACTGCGATTATTTTTTAGAGAATGATAAGAAACTGCTAAGCAGATTGAAGAAACAAAACTACTGAATCTATTTAAAAAAATTGAAAAATACTCTGAAAAATGTGACACTCACGGTCATTGAAAAAAATATGAGTAGCTTAAAGAAATTTCAATCCAAGGAGAAAAGATAAAAATTCTCGATGATTTGCGAAAAAAAATGGAAAAAAGAAAACCTGACAAGAATGAATCAACATTGTCACGAAGGAGAATAAAAATATCTCTCACTTCCATAATTGAGATAATTTTTTAATTAAAACATTTAATTTATAACACCAATAAACATATTATGAGTGGCTAAGAAAAATTATGATCCAAAGAAAAAAAAATCTTTGACAGTTTGCGCAAAAAAAAAACCGAAAAATGGAAATCTGACATGATTGAATCAACAGCGTCGCGAAAGAGAAAACGAAATATATCTCACTCAATTTAGGTAATTTTATTCTCATAATGTTTAATTTATAAATAAAATTTTATTTTTCAATAAAATTTGTCTTTTTTTATACAATTTTTGCATTTATTTTTCCAAACAATATTAATTTTTGTCCCCTATTTTCCCTACAATTAAACAACTGGACGACGGTTATCCTGTTAATAAAAACCGGTGCTTGGTACCAAATGATACGATATTTATCCAGTCTTTTTAGCTTGAGTCTTCACATTAAAAAATATTGCTGAAAAGGAAATTTCGTAATTTTCTGACGAGTTGGGAAAGTGAGTATGTTGTGTCAGATCGCGATAAAAAGCGACAAAGTTGTGCAATAGTTAACCGGTATGTCTACGTAGTTTCTTGCCACCTCAACAACGTTCTTTTTTTAGTTTCCGAGTGTTTGACAAATCTTTGGCTTTGGCTCTGATACTTTTTTTTTAATACGTGATAGCACGAAATGTGTAAACATTCACATTTGTCCTGAGTCGGCACCGAATAGATGGTCGTGAGTCCGCACCTCTTTTTGTTGCTTTTGTTGCTATTTGTGTGTTATTTTATTTTGTTGTGTTTCAATTCCATGTCACTCGTCTCTTGTTTTTTTTTTTTTTTAATTGGTTTTGACGTTTTTCATTATTGTGATGGAGAAATGTTTCCATCCTATAAATACATTTTGAGAATATTCTACATGTTTTTTAATTGTAAATGGTTTTAATTTATCCATTTCCTTCTAAAAATTACATAACATGTCCTTTTTTTGCTTTTGAGCGGAAAAAATTATGTGCTGACTCAGGACCAGGGAGTGCCGGCTTAGGACCATCATTTTGAGAAATAGCAAAAATGGACTTCTTCACTACGCGCTGCATTGCGACCGCAAAAATCACTCCAGTTGTCCCGAACAACATAGAATTGCAGATAAAGGATCGTGGTACCTGACCAAAGACATTAAAGCGCCATTGAACCCTGTTTACCCTCTGGTTTCGATAAAAACTCTCACTGTGCCGACTTAGGACCACTCTCCCATACCAATTAAAG
This sequence comes from Andricus curvator, assembly GCA_932195095.1. Taxonomy (NCBI): domain Eukaryota; kingdom Metazoa; phylum Arthropoda; class Insecta; order Hymenoptera; family Cynipidae; genus Andricus; species Andricus curvator. The sequence continues at coordinate 10,665 of CAKNYM010030334.1, forward strand.
AATATTTATTTAGTATAATAATAATATTATAAATTAAATAATTTTTTATTTCCATCTCTGGCCTCGGATTGTACGACATTTCCGACTTACCGTTTTCAGAATGAAAAATTATGAGAACAAGTGGATTGAAATTACAAGTGGATTACCTAGGATTAGAAGTCAATTACTTCGATCAAATTGGATAACAAGTGGATTACTCTGGATCACGAGTGGAAAATTAATTATTATTTGCACTTTTCAATCCAGGCTATTTACTTGTTATCTGCAGTAATCCACATATAATTACAGACAATCCGCTTGCAATCCAAGGTAATCCACTTGTTCTCGGAGTAACATATAATAATCCTAGGTAACAATATATTTTTAATCACAGTCAATCCATTTGTAATACCAGGTTATACATTTGTCATCCAAGGTAATCCAATTTCAATCCTTAGTAATCCTTATAATCCAAAATAAACTACTTGCAATCAAGCGTAATCTGAGTAATCCTTCTAATCCAAGTAATCCACTTGGATTCCTGGACAAACCCCTTGTAATCCTAAGCAATCCACTTTTAGTACCAGGCTATCCACTTGTACTCAGGATTGGTATACTTTTAATTTGTGGTAATCCACTTTTAATCGTAGGAAGTGAACTTATAATCCTAGATAATCTACTTGTTATCCTGGGTAATTTATTTGTAATCCCATATAATCCACTTGGAATCCACAGTAATCAACTTGCAATGCAGAATGATTTAAGTTGACCGAGTAATCCAATTGTAATCTTGAGTAATCCACTCCTAATCCCAGATAATCCACTTGTAATCTTGAGTAATCCACTCCTAATCCCAGATAATCCACATGCAATTGGTGTCAATCCACTTGCGTATTGAATAATATGAGTCAACCAAGGATTCTAGTATAAAAGTTGGTAATCCACTTGTAATCCAAGATAATCCGCTTGTAATGCAAGAAAATCCGCTCGTAATACAAGATTTTCCACTTTGGATACAAGATAATACACTTGTAATCTAGGAGAATCCACTTGTAATCCACTTTACCTAGTTTAATCACAGATAATCCACTTTTAATCAGGAGTACTCCACTTGTAATTCAAGATAATCCAATTGTATCCTATTAAAATATACTCGCAATCCACTTAACCTAGTTTAATGCTAGATAATCCACATTGAATTAAGATTAATCTACTTGCAATTGGGATTAACCTAGTATAATCCTAGGAAATCCACTGATAATACTATATAAATCACTTGTAAGCCCAGGTTATCCATTTGGGATCCCAGACAATCCATTTTTAATACCACGTAATCCACTTGTACTCGGGATTATCTACTTTATAGTCATAGATAATCCACTTGTAATCCCGTGTAATTCATTTTTAATCTCAGGCAATCCATTTATAATCCGAAGCAATCCATTTATTATCCCAGATAATCCACTTGTAATCTCCGGCAGTTCACTTGTAATCTAGAGTAATCTACCCCTAATCGCTGGTAATCCACTTGCTACCGGAGTAATCCACTTGTAATCCGCCTTACCTGATATAATTATAGGCATTTACTTGAATTACGAGATAATGCACATGTTGTCCCAGTTAATATATTTGTAATCCCAGTCAATTCACTTTTAATTTGGAATAATCCATCTATAATCCCAGACAATCCACTTACAAAGCAGAGTGGTCGACTTGTAATCTGAGTAACCTAGTATAATCCTAGGCAACCCAATTGTAATCCGAGTAATCCACTTTTTATGCCATCCAATCTATTTTTATCCCTGGTATTCTATTTGTATTCCTAGAAAATCCATTCGTAATTTAAGGTAATTTACTTGTAACGTGGAGTAATCTCAATATGCTCCAGACAGTCCACTTGCAATCCTGATAATCCACTTGTAATCTGAGTAACCTAGTATAATCCTCAGCAATCCACTAACATTCCCTGATAATCCGTTTGGTACTCCACTTAGTCTATTTGTAATCCCAGGTATATATTCAAATTCAAATCTGAGGTAATCCACTCGTAATCCAAGTTAATCGAGTAGTTATCTCGGATAATCCACTTGTAATCACAGGTTATTTTCTTGTAATCCAGAGTAATTTACTTGTAATCCGAGTAGTACGAGTAATCCAAGTAATCCAGTATAATTCCAGCTAACCCTGTTGTAATCCGCGGTAACTCATTTTTCAAACTGAGTAATCCACTTGTTATTCCAAATAATCTATTTTTTCAATTTTAGTTATTCTATTTGTAATCCAGGTAATCCATTTCTAATCTAAGCCAATCCAGTTTTGAATTCAGGTTATTAGAGTAATACACTTGTAATTCGAGTAACATAGTATAATCCTAGGTAATCGACTTAC
>CAKNYM010030334.1:13041-28031 GCA_932195095.1 Andricus curvator
TATCCCAGTTAATTTATTTGTAATTCCAGTTATTCTATTTGTAATCCCAGGTAATTCATTTCTAAACTAAGATAATCCACCTTTAATCCAGGTTATTTACTTGCAATCTGGAGCAATCCACATACACTGATAGAAATAAATAAGCGGTACAACAATATTTATGACTAGATGAACCCTATTTTATTGCTGGTATAGATACAGCCATACAGGATGTCTGTTTTGGCTATCCGATTCTTGTTGCTTATGATGGCAGACGCGCAGGCGCGATTGAGATGCGCCTGTTGTAAACAAAACAAACCGAGTCGGGTAAATCAGTCATTTAAAGGGTATTGCTAAACGACAACGTTTTCAAAATAGTTCGCCCAGGTAAATGTTTATAGAATTACACATTTCATATAATTGCAACACATGTATTAAGGCTTTGCACCACAAATATAAATAAGTTGTATTTGCCATATTTCAGTAAGTGCATTTCATACTCTTTGTGATTGAATTACACGTATTATATTATAAATATACTAGTAATTTTTTAGCCTACGATCGTATGGTTAAATCAACGTCACCATTTCTATCAGTGTATCATTCCAGACAATCCACTTGAAATCTGGAATAATCCATTTGTAATCCGGTAACCCAGTATAATCCTAGGTAATCCACTTACATTACTAGATTATCTAATCTTCGGTAATCCATTCTTAATCCAACTTAATCCGTTGTAATCTGAGATAATCCTCTTGTAATCCCAAGCAATTTATTTGTAATATTGAGTAATCCATTTTTTTATCCGGGTGATGTGAGTCATCAAAATTATCCAGTGTAATCCCAGTTAATCCTCTTGTAATCCGCGGCAATCCGCTTTTAATTTTAGTAATCCAAGGAATAATTTCACGATTCAAGATGAAAGAATGATGGAATTAAATTTGAAACAGGTAGATATGGCTTTCTTGAGCAGACTTTGAAAAATTGATTGATGTAATTCTAGATAAATGGAGAGAGGTCCAACCTTGAAATTGAAAAATTGGTCCAGGAGGTCGAGGTTAAGATCGTTGCTGGCGTTTCGGGTCGCGACCTCGTCAGGGACTAGGTCGAGGTTGTTGGGTTTGATCTATAAAAGAGGCCGGTTGTAAGTATTGTGCCCTCCATATAGGACCACCGAACCCGTCCTAATGTCCTTTTCTTCTTTTTTTTTCCTTTTTAATCCACGTCGTTCTCCCAGTTTTGCTCTTCCGGATTTTAATTCAGTGGTGAGGCTGCTAAACAGGAAGTGCCCTATGATTCTCATTTCGAGCCTATTTCAATCCGCACAAATCGACCTTATTTTATTAGATGGGCGGATCAAACTGCTCTCTAAAACTGAATCAGTGAAATTTTAACTGAATCAATCAGTAGTGTAGGTATTCACTGAAAAATCAGTGGTTTTTACCTTGTCACTGGGTAAATCAGTGAAAATTTTCATAGAAATAAATCAGTGACCCTAGAATGACTGATTCACCCAATGATTATTTTCACTGATTAATTCAGTTGGAAAGTTGTCATAAAAAGTAATGAAATTTTACACTAAAGAGCATTTGTTTCATCTACCTTGCGAAATATCAACTGCCTGAACGGTTTAAAAAAATTATTATTCTATTTTACATTTCCTTTGAGTGAAATATTTTATTCGCAAAAGGTTCATTTTTATCAGCTGATGTGCGCACGTGTGACGTAACAAGGACTCGAAGGCCACGCCGAGACGCTCAGACGAAATCGTCGGTTTATCGGTTCGCTTTGTTCGCTTTGACTGTTATTGGCGAAGCTAAAATATATACACCAAACTCTCGGTTTCAGTCCAGTGTCGGGGGTTGTCTTCGGTCGCAAATCGGGGGGATCCAACCGCAAACAACCGTTGGCGAGAGACTTTGCGACAAATGTCGCAACCATTCTCTCGCCTGAGATAGCAGTTCTAGGAAAGCGGATTTATTTCAGTGAGCCATTATAATGGCGATTTCCGAAAATAAAATAACAAGTGAGTAATTAATTAATTAAGTGAGCAATTAACATATTATAACTAAAATAAAGAACACAACCTCAATTATCGAGCACGTTGATATGTATGTAGTCAATTTCACTGATCTAATCAGTGATAGTAAATTCACTGAATGAATCAGTACCTTTTCACTGATTCTCAGTGACTACATTCTCACGATTTCAATCAGTGAAATTTGACAGAGAATCAGTGAAATTTCACTGATTCAGTTTTAGAGAGCTGGTGGACAAATTTGTACAAAAAGTAAAGAAAACTAAAACTATTTTTAAAAGAATCTGTAAATAAATACAATAAATTACAACCAAAATTACAGGAACGTACAGCTTTTTTCTACTATTGAAACAAATTTTGTACCTTTTTGTATTTTTATGTACATTGTTGCATTTTATTGTAGTTGTAATTTTCTATAAGAATTGACACAAAAATTACAACTACAAGAATCTAGAGGAATTTACATTTTTTGTAACCAAAAAGTTGTTCTTTTTCGACCTAGGATGACAAATATTTAGAATATTGCAATGAGATAATTTTAAATTAAGATGCGATCATGTATACATGATCGCTATTACAAAAAGCTTCTCTGTTTAAACTTTAAAGGAACGGTAGAATATTTGAGACGAATATTGCAAGAAGATCATTTTAAATTAAGATGCGATCATGTATACATGATCGCTATTGCAAAAAATCTTCTTTTTTGAACTTTAAAGGAACGGTAAAATATTTGAGACGAATATAGCAATGAGATCATGTTTAACTTTAAAGAAACGGTAGAATATTTGAGACGAATATTGCAATAAGATCATTTTAAATTAAGATGCGATCATGTATACATGATCGCTATTGCAAAAAAAGCTTCTTTTTCAACTTTAAAGGAACGGTTAAATATTTGAGACGAATATAGCAATGAGATCATGTTAAATCAAGATGCGATCATGTATACATGATCGCTATTACAAAAAGCTTCTATTTTTAAACTTTAAAGGAATGGTAGAATATTAAAAGACAATGATGAATAATCGTTATTAAAAAAACAAAATACCATACATTTGAAGTTTTTTTTCTTCTAATATATAGCAATCGATTGGATACCATATATGTCATTTAAAATTATGTAATTGCAATATTCTCAATATTTTGCACCCTAGGTTGAAAAAGAAACAACTTTTTGACTGAAGATAAAAATTGAACAATTGAGAAAGAATTGATCACGGTCATTGAAATTAAAAGGTTCGAACTCTTGAGAATAAAAAATTTTTCACTTGAACTTATAAAAACTGAACCCCAAATTAAGACACTCAAAGCGAAATACATACTTTTGAATTTTAAACTTTCTAAATTAAAGCTTAAAAATTTTTTAATGCAAATGCTCAATAATTTACGCGTATAAAATAAAAGCTTTTTACACTTATCAACTGAAAAGAATTTTATTTAAAGCCGATAAACTGCAAAATTTTAACTTTTCTACTTTTAATTTATAAAGATTAAAAATTATATCATTTTAAACAATTTTAAGCTAGAAACATTAATTTATACATTAAAATTTGTTTTGAAATCTTTTTAAATATTCTCTTAAAAATTTGTTTGCAAAAAATAATTTAAAAAATCTCCAGGAATCTAATAATAATATTATCTTGGAACTCAAATTCTTCCTACAATTTTTTAAAAATCTTGCAAAAGTAAAAAAAAAACTACCCTAAAATCATTCAAATTCTTTTTTGACAAAATTATTGTTAGTTTTCCTAGGAGTTTGATACAAATTTTTTATTAATTTAAAACCTTTTAAATTGCTTAAAAAGCTTATGAATTTTGTGTTCAAAATCTTCAAAAATCTACATTGTGTATTAATTTGTTTGAAATCTTTACACGTTTTAAATTATTTTTGGAACTTTTCAAAACTTCTCAATATATTTTAGATTTTCTCGATTATTTTCCAAATTAATAATTGTTCAATTGTCATTTATTAATTAAAAAAGTTTATTCTAAATCTTTTTAAATATTAATTTATAATTAATTTTTCAAAATAAAAAATCATTTTAAATTTTCACAGCAAAATTAAGAATTTTTTTTATTTTCTTAAAACCTTTAAAGATCCTTGAAAAGCTTCAAAATTTTATTTCGAAACCTTCAGAATCTAAGTTTAGTTTTTTATTTTTCAAATTTTTTTCCAGTTTTAAATTAAGTTTAGATTTTCTCAAAGCTTGTAAATATTTCTTAAACTAACTAAATTTTTTTCCAAATTGATAATTGTTCAATTGTTATTTCTGCATCAAAATTCAATAATTTCACTTAAATTTATTAAAAATGTGTTGTATAGAACAATTAATATTGTAGCGTTCAAAGTTTAAATTTAACACTCTGAAATATTAACGATTCAAGGCTTTCTATTTGAAATACTTCCGTTTAAAATTGTTTAGTTTTTAACATTTGATTTATAATTGCTCATTTTAAATGAAAAAGTAACATATTACTGCAAAATTTTAACTTTTATACTTTTTTTATTTTATTTATTTATTTTATTTTTTATTTATACATTTTCAAAATTAAATAATTTTAAGCAATTTTAAGCTAGAAAAATGAATTTATACATTAAAACTTTGTTTTGGAGTCTTTTAAATATTCTCTTACAAATTTGATTTAAACAAATAATTTAAATTTAACATTATTAAATTATTTACACTATTACTATTTACAATTAAATTTTTTACATTTTTTTACAAAAATGTAAAGATTTTAGCAAAAAATTACAGTTGTAGAAATGTTGTACTTTCTTTTAAAAATTTTTTCCACGCACTTTTCATTGTTAGGGCCACTTTTTAAATCTTAACTTTAAATTTTAGGTCACTTTTAAGGTTTTTAAAGGTCAAATTTTGTTTATTTTTCTGGTTAACAAACAAATTTTACATTATTATTCTATATTAAAATTATTACTTATTATTTGAATTAGAAAATTATTTTTTAATGTGCAAGTAAGAGAGGAGGTGTTTCGATCTTTTTGATTTTTCTGATTCGTGTTTTAAATCACTATTTTTCTTATTTTTGCAAAAAAGAATCACTAATTGGAAATAATACAAATGAAATAGAGGAAATCTTTTTAAAAATAATCAGATTCCACGGTCAGCTACGATTAAGTTCAACCCAAAGGTTTTTGCAAATCCAGTTATTTTATTATTTCTATTTTAAAGATGTCTTACGAGTATTTTAATATTACAATGAAAATAATCAAAAAAGATAAATTTTCAAGAAAGTAATTTTCAACGAATTTTTTTCCATTAAAGATGAATTTTTAATCCAAAAGGACGAATTTAAAAAAAACAGTTAAATTTTCGATCAAAAAATATTACTTTTGGAAAATAGATCAATTTTCAACAGAATAGCTAATTTTTTTTAATAGTTGGATTTTCAACAAACTAATTTTCAATTAATTAAAAATGAAATCGTTAAATTTTCAGTTGAAAAAATTTATTTTAAAAAAAGATATGAATTTTCAATAAAAAAGCTAATTTGCATAGTTGAATTTTCAAGCCAAAAGGACGAATTTTTCTATAAATTAAAAAAAAAAAAAAAAAAAACAAGATAAAGTTTCAACTAAAAATGGAAAAGTTGCGATTTTCAGTTACAAAAATTACTTTTCAACCAAAAATTAAATGAATGTTCAACAATATAGCTCAATTTTTTACGAAAGAGACGATTCTTCTACCAACAAAAATAAGTTTTTACAAAATAGTTCAACTTTTAATCAAGCATTTGAATTTTTATGCAAAAAAATAAATAATTAACAATAAATGAAATAGTTGATATTTAAACCAAAGAGGATTTTAATAGTATAAATTAAATAAAATATATTTTAATAGTTGAATCCTCAACAAAAACAAATTCATTTTTAACTAAAGAAGAATAATTTGCTGCCAAGAAGGTTAATCTTCACTAAAAAGGACGAATTTTTAAACAAAATACATGAATTTTTAAGTAGAAAGAATCACGTATTTTTTGTTGAAAAATTACACTTCTGGGTTGAAAGTTGAACTGCATTGTTAAAAATTATTTTTTTTTGTTTGCAGAATGATTATTTCTATTGAAAATTCATCCTTTTGGTTGACAATTAGACTATTTTGTTAATTTTTTTTTAAGTTTATTTTTTTACTATAAATTTGACTTTTCCATTTTTAGTTAAATATTTTATTTCGTTGAAAATTTGTTTTTTATTTTTATTGAGAATTAATTTTCTTCGCCGACTATGCAACTATTCCATTTTTTGTTGAAAAAGCTATTTTCCCGGTTTAAAATTCATTTATTTGGTTGAAGATTCATTTTTTTTTGTTAAAATTGTAATTGCTTGGCTACAAATTAATCTTAATTGAAAATTCCTCGTTTTTGGTTAAATTCAACTGTTTTGTTCTTATTTTAATTTAAAATCTTTTTTGTTGAAATATGAACTATAACATTTTTCGTTGAGAATTCATTTTTTGTTGTTGATAAATCTACTACTTGGTTTAAGGTTAAACTACTTTTAAAAAATTAATTTTTTTTGTTGAAAATTTATATTATCGTGCTGAAAATTCAACTGTTTTATAGAAAATTGGTCTTTTTAACTTAAGAATTAAACAATTCGATTGAAAATTAAACTATTTGATTGAAAATTAAACTATTTGATTGAAAACTAACATTTTTGTTCAAAATTCATATTGTTGGTAGAAAAGTCATCTTTCTTTGTTGAAAATTCATCTCTCTTGGTAGAAAGTTCAACTATTTAGTTTAAAATTAAACTGTTTATTTGAAAATTTAACTTTCTTGTTGAAAATTGATATTTTTTAGTTGAAAATTCTTCTCTTTCGGTTTAGAATTCAACTGTTTTCAAAAACATTCGGCTTTTTTTGAAAACTTAACTATTTTGTTAAAATTCCTCTATTTGAGCAGAAAACAAATCTTGTTTGTTAAAAATTCATTGACTTGGTTGAGGATTCAACTATTTAGTTAAAAATTCATCTTTTTCCGTTGAACTCAACTGGTTCATAATTTTTTTTTATTTCTGTTCAAAATTAGTTTTTTAACCGAAAATTCACGTATTTCGTTGAAAGTTGAATTATTTTGTTAAAAATTCAACTGTTTTATTAATCATCTCTTTTGGTCGACAATTCATTTGTGGATTCAAAATTCATCCTTAAAAAGTAGAAAAGTCATTTTTATTGGTTGAAAATTCATCTCGCTTGTCTGAAAATGAACTTTATTGTCGAAAATTCAACTATCTCCTAAAAAAATTCGACTTTTCGGCTTGAAAATTCATCTATTTTGTTGAAAATGCAACTACTATCTTTTTTTGTGTCGACAATGTTGGTCTTCAATGTAACGACATGTATTTAAATTTTATTTCTTGATCAGAGAAGTGCCACGTGTGGCGTTACGGCAGAGCCCCCCACCCGTCCTTCACAGTGTGAGGTAATGGGTGGGGGCTCCCCCCACTCCTTTCTCACTCTCTCTCTCGCGCGCGCGCCCGCTCTCTCTCTCTCTCTCTCTCTCTCGGTTTCTGAAAGGCCTGAAGGATAATAAAAAGTTTCTGTTCTGATCCGACGTCTAGTTGTGAGTGACTCGCTGAGTAAGAAGATTCTTGGTTGAAAATTCATCTCGCTTGTCTGAAAATAAACTTTATTGTCGAAAATTCAACTATCTTCTAAAAAAATTCGACTTTTTGGCTTGAAAATTCATCTATTTTGTTGAAAATGCAACTACTATCTTTTTTGGTGTCGACAATGTTCGTGTTTAATGTAACGACATGTATTTAAATTTTATTTCTTGATCAGAGAAGTGCCACGTGTGGCGTTACGGCAGAGCCCCCCACCCGTCCTTCACAGTGTGACGTAATTGGTGGGGGCTACCCCCACTCCTTTCTCACTCTCTCTCTCGCGCGCGCGCCCGCTCTCTCTCTCTCTCTCTCTCTCTCTCTCTCGGTTTCTGAAAGGCCTGAAGGATAATAAAAAGTTTGTGTTCTGATCCGACGTCTAGTTGCGAGTGACTCGCTGAGTAAGAAGATTTTTTTGCAATTTAGGCTGATTCAGGCGACTTTATAAAGAGCAGCGCAGCCGTCCGGTGAAAGCCAGACAGACGTCGCAATCGTTGCGACAAGCATTCGTCGATGGGCAAATACTAGTCGCGTGTGTCGCACTACGTGTTTCGTACTACGTGTTTCGCACGCCAAATGCTTAGCTTTAAATCTCTCTTCTCTACTCGTACTCACTAGTCGTATTTTCCAGGTTACGACTCTCTCTCTCTCTCTCTCTCTCTTTTTCTCTCTCTACTTTTTTTTTCAGCCGCCCTCTATATCGATTATAAACAGTCTCCCGCTTCTAAGCACATAACATACTCGAGTCCACGTAATTAGGGTCGGGGACATTCAACAACTCAACACAAAAAGATTTTTCTTTTTTTCTTTGCAGCACAGGATTTAGGACACTTATTATTCAGTAGCTTTTTACCTTCATCAGTTCTCGCACTACTTTATGACTTAGAAAAAAAGTTGTAAAGGTAGTCTCTGTTCCTTAAAAGAGTAGCCAAAAATTATAGTATTCAAAATATTTAGCTTTCATATTTTCAACTAATTTGATACTCATAACCTTTTGGAATCAACACTTATTATTAAACAGACCCCGGTGGAATAAATTTTTACCAGAAAGTACCAGATTTCTACAACTATAATTTTTTTTAAACATGTACTCTTTTGTACAAAAATGTACAAAATTTAACAAAAAAATAGAGTTAAATACTAATAGCTAATTTTTTCTTGTATTTTCTTACAGAAAAGCAAAAAAATTAATAATAAAGTATAACTTTCCACAATTCAAAGATTTGTGTAACTTTTTATTGATAATATGTTTTTTACTTTGTCGTAAAAATCAATAAGGTATTACAGAAAACAACAGGATTTTACATTTTTTAATTTGGGTGTTTGACTTCATAAAAATAATTTCAATTTTACGTTAAATTATTGTAGAAAATTACAAATCTTCACAAAAAAATACAAGATTTCACCAAAGTTGAAATATTGGGAAACTGCACTTAAAAATCTTGTTGTATATACTAGTAGTTTATTGTATAAAGGTACAAATATAAACAAAAAATATGAATGTTTACAAACAATTCTGAATTTGTTCAAAATTAAGCAAGTTACATGTTTTAACGTTGAAAATAGAAATTTTTCAATTTGAAAGCCTCAGTAGATAAACAAATGTGAACTTTCGATTGAAACTTTAGAAGTATTCTTAATTTTAAAATAATTTCAAATTAATAAATTTATAATTAAACGCTCTTTTTTAATTCCAAATCCTATTCAAATATTGTTTCAATCTAAAGTATTTAGTAATATCTTACTTTTTTATTTAAAATGAGCAATTATAAATCAAATATTAAAAACTAAACAATTTTAAACTTAACTATTTAAACTTTGAACGTTACAATTTTAATTATTCTATGTAACAAATTTTTAATAAATGTAAGTGAAATTAATGAATTTGGATGCATAAATAACAATTATCAATTTAGAAAAAATTTGAGTTAGTTTAAGAGATATTTACAAGCTTTGAGAAAATCCAAACTTAATTTAAAAGTGGAAAAAAATTTGAAAAATAAAAAACTAAATTTAGATTCTGAAGGTTTCGAAATAAAATTTTGCAACTTTTCAAGGATCTTTAAAGGTTTCAAGAGAATAAAAAAACATTCCCCAGTTTGCTGGGAAAATTTAAAATAGATTTTTATTTTTTTTAATTAATTTTGAGAGAATATTTAAAAAGCCTCGAATTGTTAATGTTCCAGAGTTTTAAATTTAAACTTTGAACGTTACAATTTTAATTGTTCTATTTAACAAATTTTTAATAAATTTAAGTGAAATTATTGAATTTTGATGCATAAATAACAATTGTTTGCTGGGAAATTTAAAATGATTTTTTTTTGTTTGAAAAATTAATTTCAAGCGAATAGTTAAAAAGATTTAAAACAAACTTTGTTGATTATTAAATTACAATTGAACAATTATTAATCTTGAAAATAATCGAGCAAATTAAAAATATATTTAGAAGTTTAAAAAAAATTCCAAAATAATTTGAAACATGAAAAGATTTCAAACTATTTAATACATAATGTAGATTTTTGAAGATTTCAAACACAAAATTTATCAGGTTTTTAAATGACATATATGGTGTCCAATCGATTGCTATATATTTGTAAAAAAAACTTCAAATGTAAGGTTTTTTGTTGTTTAATAATGATCGTTCATTTTTGTCTTTTAATATTCTACCATTCCTTTAAAGTTTGAACATAGAAGCTGTTTTGTAATAGCGATCATGTATACATTATCGCATCTTAATTTAAAATTATCGCATCTAAATTTAACTATAAAAGTACAAAATTCGTCTCAATAATAGAAAAAAGTTATACTTTTCTCTAATTTTGGTTGTAATTCATTGTATTCTTTTATAGATTCCTGTAAAAATAGTATTGGTTTTCTGTATTTTATTGTAAAAATTTTTCCATCTAGAGAAAAAAGGCTCCGCCGCTTCTGGTCTAGGCCTTTTTTTGACATGCATGACATACATGATCGCATCTTAATTTAAAATTATCGCATCTTAATTTAATTATAAAAGTACAAAATTCGTCTCAATAATAGAAAAAAGTTGTACTTTCCTGTAATGATGATCGCATCTTAATGTAAATTGATCTCATTGCAATATTCTAAATATTTGTCATCCTAGGTCAAAAAAGAACAACTTTTTAGCTGTAAAACATCTAAATAAATACATGTAGATTCTTATTGTTGTAATTTTTTGTAAATTCTTGTAGAAAATTAAAACTACAATAAAATACAACAATGTATATGAAAATACCAAAACTAAGTACAAAATTCGTCTCAATAATAGAAAAAGTTTCACTTTCCTGTAATTTTGGTTGTATTTTATTGTATTTATTTATAGATTCCTGTAAAAACAGTTTTAGTTTTATGTACATTTTTGTAAAAGATTTTTCACCAGGAGATGTTTTAATATTTACATGTGATAAAATTTTAATTTTCAAATCCAAAAACAGAACACCTATTCCCCTTTTTTCCCATTTGTAAATCTCTTTTAAAAGGCTTGTATGCGAATTGAATTAAAAATTCTACTATTTAATTCAAAATTAAATTATTTTGTTTAAAATTCAAATATTTTGTTTAAAATCCAACTATTTTGTTAAAAATTCAACTATTTTGTTAAAAAGTTACCTTATTGGGTTTTTGGGTTGAAATTTCAATAACTTGAAAATTTGTTTTTTTTTAGTTAAAAAATAATTTTCTTAACTGAAAATTTAACTATTGCATTCTTGACTGAAAATTGATCGTTTTTAATTAAAATTCAATTATTACATTTTTCGATGAAAATTCATCTTTTTCGGTTGAAAATTCAACAATTTGGTTAAAAATTCATTTTATAGGTTAAAGATATAATTATTTTGTTAAAAATTTGTTTTCTTGGTTGAAAATTAATTTTTTTATTGAAAATTTAACTTTTCCCTTTTTGGTTGAAAATAGTTGAAATTAGAACTTATTTCTCAAAAATGCATGTTGTTGTTTGAAAATTGAATTATTTTCTTGAAAATTCAACTATTCTGTTCAAAATTGATCTTTTTTAGTTACAAATTTTAACTAGTTGGTTAAAAGTTGAACTACTTTGTTAAAAATTCATCTTTTTTGTTAATGATGTAAATGATTTGCAGAAATTTCGTTACTTTTTAAGAAAAAATAATTTTCCTAACTGAAAATGTAACTCTTGCATTCTTGATTGAAAATTGACCGTTTTTAATTGAAGTTTCAACTATTACAGATTTTTCATGAGAATTCATCTTTTTGCTTGAAAATTGAACTGTAAAAAATCAATCTCTTTTTCGGTTGAACATTGAACTATTTTTTTTTAATTTGTAATTTTTTTGTTTGTAACTTAAGTTTTTCAACAGAAAATTTAACTATTCCATATTTGGCGGAAAATTGATCTCTTTTAGTTGAAAATTCAACTATTGGTGGACATTTTTTTGCTGAAAAATCATTCATTAATCTTCTTGGTTGAAAATTAATTTTTTTGTTCAAAATTCAATATATTTTCGGGTAGAATTTGAATTTCAAAATCCAAAAACAGATCATAAGATATTAACCGATTTAAAAATTTTTTTGTATACTTTTTTCGGGTACCTACCCCAGAAGTTCTATTATATTTTTGGTTCCAATTTTATCTCTTTTAGTTAAAAATCCTACTATTTAGTTAAAAATTAAATTATATTGTTGAAAATCAAAATTTTCCATTTTTCGTTGAAAATTTATCGTTTTTATTTGAAAATTCATTTTTTGTAGAAAGTTCGTCTTTTCGACTTAAAAATTCAACTTTTTGTAGAAAATTATATTCTTTTGGTTGAAAATTCAACTGCTTGGTTGAAAATAGAATGACTTGGTTAAACATTATTTTTGTTGGTTGAAGATTGAACTTTTTTATTAAAAATTCTCTTTTGTTTTGTTTAAAAAACAATAATTTTTTTCAACTGAAAATTTAAATATTTTGTTGATAATTCCTCTCTTTTGCTTGAAAGTAAATGGAACTTTTCGAATGATAGTTAATTTTCCTGTAAAAGAAAATTCAATCATTTGGTTAAAAATTCCACTATTTCGTTGAAAATTGAATTATGTTTTAAAATATTTTTTAAAATAAAATTTTAAAAAAACTTTTTTTTTTTAATTATTTGGTTAAGAATTCGTCCTTTTGGATGGAAGTTTTGACTATTTGCTTGAAAATTCCTATATTTTATAGAAAATTCATTGAGAATTTACCTTTGTTCCTAGAAAATTCAACAATTTGGAATTTTTCAGGATACATCAATTTAGTTGTAAATTCAACTATTTGGTTAAAAATTCACGTATTTTGTTGAAGATTCGTATTTTTTAGTAGATAATTAATATTCTTGGTTGAAAGTTCATCACTTTGGTTTAACATTTAACTATTTTGTTGAAAATTGGATTTTTTGGTAGAAAATTAAATTTTTTAATAAAAAATATACCTATTCCAGGTGAAAGTTTATTAATTTAGTTAAAAAATTTATTTCTTCTGGTAGAAATTTCATCTTTTTGGTCAAAAATAAAACTATTTTTGGTGGCAAGTTAATACTTTTTTGTTGAATAGTCTACTATTATATTTTTGGTGAAAAATTTTATTATTTGGTGAATGTTTAATTATTTCGTTGATAATTTAACTATTTGATTGAAAAGTTACCTAGTTTGTTGAAAATTAATGTATTCTGTTAAATATTTGTCTTTTTTGGTAAAAAATTAATCTTTTTGGTTGAAAATTCTTTTTTTTTTTAATTCGATTTTCTTCATTTTCGTATTTTTTTGGTTGAATTTAACTGTTTTTGATTAAAAATTGAAATCTTTTTCGGCTGAAATATTGACTATTACATTTTTCGCTCATAATTCATCTTTTTTGTTTGAAAATTCACCTATTCGTTCGAAAGATTAACTCTTTTCATAAAAATCCTTTTTTTTTTGTAACAGATTTTAGTTGAAAAATTATTTCTTCCGGTACAAATTTAATCTTTTTGGTTAAAAATGAAACAATTTTTAGTGGAAAGTCAATTATTTTTTATTTAAAAGTCTATTATTGTATTTTTGGTTGAGAATTCATCTTTTTTATTAAAAAATTCATTATGTGGTTTAAAGTTTAATTTTTTTTTAAATTTCAACAATTTTGTGAGAAAGTCACTCCTCTTTGTGAAAAATTAAACTGTTTTATAGAAAATTTGCCTGCTCAGCTTGAAAATTCAACAATTTGGTTAAAAATTCGTCTCTTTTTAATTGTTTTTTTGATTTAACTGTTTTTATTCAGAATAAAATCTTCTTTAGTTAAAATATCAACTATTACATTTTTTGTTAATAATTCATTTTTCTTGGTTGAAAATTTATTTCAAGAGGACAAAGTTAATTAATATTCTTGTCTGAAAATCAATCTTCTTGGTGGAAAATTTACCTATTTTTTTAGGGAATTCGATTTTTTTCCATTTCAGTCTTTTTTGTTGAGAATTCATCCCTTTTGGTTGAAAATATAACTACTTGGTTAAAACTGGAACTACTTTGGTAAAAATTTCTTTTTTGATTGAATATTATTTTTTTATTGAAAGATTAAATTTTCCATTTTTTATTGTAAATTAGTCATTTTCAGCTGAAACGCCAACTATTTGGCAGATAATTATTGTATTTTATTAAAAATTTGTCTTTTTTGGTAGAAAATTAATCTTTTTGGTTCAAAATTATTTTTTTTTAATTTTAACTACTTGATTGAAAGTGCATCATTTTTGTTCAAAATTCATGTACTTGGTCTAATATTGACCTATTTTGTTGGAAATTCATTTTTTTTTAAATAAAAAAAAAATCAATTTCAAAATGCAAATATAATTATTCAATTTTTACTTGTTTAAAATGTTGAAAATTCGTCTTTTTCGTAGAGAATTAATCTTCTTGGTTGAAAATTCTTTTCTTCGGTTGAAAATTTATTCCTTTTTTGAAAATTGAACCTTTTTTTTTTTTGAAAATTTATTTTTGTAGCAGAAAATTAATCTTTTTGATTGAAAATTCATCTTTTTGGTTAAAAATTAAACTACTTTGGATTTAACTACTTGGTTCAAAGTGGAATTCCTTTTTTAAAAATTCATTTTTTTAGTTGAAGATTCACCATTTTATTTGAAAACTCATCTTTCGGGTTAAAAAATTAACTATTTCGTTGAAAATTGATTTTTTAGTAAAAAATTAAATTTTGAACTGAAAATTCAACTATTCCAGTTAAAAGTTCATCGCTATAGTTGAAAATTTATTTCTTCTGATAAAAATGTTATTATTTTGTAGAAAATTCCACAATTTGTTGAGAAAGTCATTCTTTTTTGTTGAAAATTCAACTGTTTTGTAGAAAATTTG
>CAKNYM010030337.1:0-13253 GCA_932195095.1 Andricus curvator
ACATGGTTTCATAGATTTCCATGAAACTGAGTTATTAAATGAGTTTTCGGGGCACATAACACAAATTGGGGATCAAAATTAAAAAATTCAACAATTTTACTCAAATTTTGCAAAATTTATTAATTTGGCAGATTTCCATTAAACTCCGTACGAGGAATGTTTTTGGCGTACGGAATACGAAATCGGGGTCAAAATTCAAAAACTAAAACATTCTACTCAAATTTTGAAAATTGTATTAATTTGGTAGATTTCTATTAAACTCAGTACGAGAGGTTTTTTTGAAGCACAAAACACGAATTTGGAATTAAAATTCAAAAATTCAAAAATTTCACCTTATTTTTGAAAATTTTATTAATTTGGTAGATTGCCATGATACTCAGTACAAGAGGAAGGTTTTCAGGGCACAGAACACGAATTCCAGTTAAAAATTCAAAAATTCACCAACTTTATCGAAATTGAAACAATTTGATTAATTTGTTAGATTTACGTGACACATGATTTCGTAGATCTCCATGAAACTCATTTATTAAATGAATTTTCGGGGCACAGAGCACGAATTTGGGGTCAAAATGCAAAAATTCCCAAACTCGCTCCAATTTTGAAAGTTTTATTAATTTGGTAGATTTCTATGAAAATCAGTACGAGGGAGGGTTTCGAGGGTTCACGGACAGCTGTGAACGGAGCAACTGCGCACGAGCCCATCTCTGCACGTGGGTGGCCACAGGCACAACTGTGCACCAGGCCATCTGTGCATGTCTAAATTTCGACATTCACAGTTGAAAGTCTCCCATCTGTGCATGTGAATCGTTTGTATGGTACCATATGTGCACTTCGATATTTAGACGTGCACAGTTGGGACTTTCCCACCTGTGCACGTGAACCGTTGTTATGGTACCATCTGTGCACGTCGACTGTGCACGTGCACAGATGGTACCTTCCTAACTATGCACGTATCAAATAATACGATCTCGAATTTAGGTTCAAAATTAAAAAATTCATAAATTGTACTGAAATTTCAAAATTTTTATTAATGTGGTCGATTTCAATGAAACTCAGTACGAGGGAAGTTTTCGGTTTAGAAAATGCGAATGTATAGTAAGAATTCAAAAATTCCCAATTTTTACTCAAAATTCACAAATTTTACCTAATTGTTAAAAATTTTATCAATATGGTAGATTTTCATGTAAGTCAGGACGAGGAGAGTTTTCGGGGCACAGAACACGAATTTGGTGTCAAAATTCAAAAATTTGACTCAAATTTTGTGAATTTGATTGATTTGGTAGATTTTCAGGAAAGTCAGTACAAGAGGGCTTTTGGGGGTTTTCAGAACTTTGGGGTCAAAATTTAAAAAAGCGACTTCGGTTTTTCAAATCTTATTAAATTAGTGGTCCATGAAAGTCTGTACGGGGGGATTTTTCAAGCAACAGAACACGAATTTAAGGTAAAAATTAAAAAATTTGACTAAAAATCTGAAAATTGGATTAAACTTGTATATTTCCACAATAGTCAGTACGAGGGGGTTTTTCGAGTTTCAGAATCCAAATTTTGGTAAACATTCATATTTTGAGATTTGAAAAACTCCCTCGTAAATTTTTAAGATTTCAGATTCATTTCGAGTAACTGATTTAATGAAAGAATAATAAAAATAAACATTTCAAAATAAAAATGTAGAGGAATTCAAGATTAAGAACATCTTTAAATTAAAAGGTATTGAAAGTTAAAAGAATTGAATATGTAACAGTGTTCAAAATTAAAGCGTTATTGAAATTATGAGGTGGAATGAGAGATATGGTACTCAGTCAAAATTTCATATGAATAATTGTTCTCAATGCATTAAGTTTTATGATATCTGCGGCTAAAGGTGAATTGGAAATTTTTTTCGGAGTTTGGTGTCCCTCTCTGACTTGCCTTGAGGTTAGACTTGGATTGCCGGCTTTTAAGGGTATTTTAATTTACTGCAGAGATTCAAATCCAGTAAATTTTTTGGAGAAAATTCATGAAGTTCTGCGCTCAATATTCAGATGGAGGCTTATGTTAGGTAATTAGTCTGTTCATTGACTACGGGAATTGGTAGTATCGAAGCCGTGGCCCATAAATGTGCTTGTGCAACCCAAAACTGACTGAATTTCTTTGTAACACTCGGGGTCGGAGAACCTTATTTCTCGTATGGGATTAATATAGTTACAGTACGTCTGTGTTCGTTGAGAAGCACGAAACATTATTCTTTTGGTAAAATTAATAAGAACCTGGTACTGACTTAAGAGGAAGAGTTGATGGAAGAGAGAGAAAATTCCGAGAAGAATAAAAAATGTGAATTAAATTGAAATTCAGAGTTTATCACAAAATTGAATAGAAAATAAAACCATAAAAATTATGGTAAACTCATACTAATTGAGGATCTTTCACAATCCTGGAACAGATGACTAACAATGCTGAGGACTCGAGATCAACTCAAGAGTATGACAATCTGACAAGTAACCGTTCACGCCTTTAAATCAGGGATGGTGTAATGCAGGTCTGCCCATTGAGGGGAAATTTCGTCGAAATTGCTCATTTCCTAGATGGGATTTTAACACCACCACCAACCTGTACTCTTTCAGCTTCACGAGAGCGACCCCCCCCCCTTCTCAAGTCTCTAGACCTGAGAAGAGAGAAGTGGTGGTGGACTCGAACATGTGGCGATTCAGTCGATTTCCCCTCAGTGGGTAGGCCTGGTGTAATGTTCTATATTTCCTGGAAGCTCTTGTCATGAATAAACCAAATATGAAATACTAACGTCAGTCGGTTATGTATATGGGAGTTACGGGCCTTTGAAGTTAACATGGGAGTCTATGAGAAAAATACAACTAATATTATGTATTTTTTCTTTTTCTGCGATTGCGGATGGATCCACGAGTTTTGAATCCGGCTTTAGTGAAGGAATTCGGGACGGAGGATTACCCACCAATAGCACAAGAGGCGGGGATGATCGATCACATCAGGAGTCTTCTAAAAAGTGGCTTATCTGTTAAGAGTAATGATTTTTTTCATAGAGTCCCATGTTAGCTTCAAAGGCCCATAACTTTCAGGAAATATATAACATTACACCATCCCTGATTTAAAGGGGCGAAATGTTACTTGTGAGTCAAGAGTATGCAGAGTAGATGAGGATAGGGACTAAATTTGAGGAGATTAACCCCGGTCAAAAAGACAAACGGAAGCATATATAATTTTTTATAGCATGTTAGTCGTCTATGATTGACTGAGAATTCCGAGTGATGTGATTGATTGTAATTTGTAAGCTTCAAAAGTTTGAATTTTGTTAAAAATTAAGAAAAATCTTTTGATACTTAAGAGAGAGTGGTCAGATCTGACAATTTTAAAATAAAATTCAGGTAATAACAGAGTATTTTTGATCACAACAAAAACCAAAATACAAAGAGGTTCTGAGCATACGACTCGGACAATATTGCTAAATCAAGAGCTGAGTAAAGAAGTTAACAGAACGCAGAACAATGGTTCTTCACCCTCCCACTCAAAATCACAAAATGACACTCCGAAAACCTTGAGTAATCTGACTAAAAGTGCATCTGGGTCTGAAAAGAATGCTGAACAATTACAGAATGTAATTTCACGAGCTCAAGAGTTGACTAAAAGTTTTTTATCAAATGTGTCGGTAGATCAAGCTATTCGAGGTTTGTTGGAAGAAGCAGTAGACAAACTAGGAATGGCACATAACAAAGTGCTTGAAGGTGAAAGGAATAAGCTGAGGTCTATGCAACCTTCAGAGCATAAAGCATATGACAACCAGGATGTGTACGAAGGACCTAGTACAAGTTACATCATAAACATGAGACCGAAAATTCAGAGAAATAATAAATTAACCTCAAAAGCGAGTTTTGAAGTTTCGTTTGACTGTCTCAAACCGGAGTTGACAAGATGGATGTTGCTCTATCTGATTGATCCTAAAATACCGGAACCCACTGTACTTGAAGTTACTCTGATGAAAAATTCTGTCAAAGATATAATCATTGGTAATATCGATGAGGATTATCACAAGAAGATCTTGAGTTTGACAGAGCCCATGGAAATTGGCCAGAGATTAAATGATAGTAGAAAAGGGAAAGTTAGCTCCACGCCAACTTCAATAAGAACGAAACTATATAACCTCAGGATGAACAAAGGCGAAAGAGATCACAACTTCTGTGAATGCTTCGATCAAGTAATGAAGAGAGCATAAGCTGAGTGATGATCCTCAGAAGCTAACAGACCGAGAGAAGTACTCTACTTTTTCTCAAGCGATCATTGGAGTTATGCCTGAAATACGACGTACAGATTCTGCTGTTATTACAACTACAGGCAAATAAATGAATTTGGATGCTCTGAAGAAAGCCATGATTCACATCCAAGAAGATAACGATGCTAGTTCAAAGAATCCAGGGCCCATAGAACAAATAGCTTCCACAGCAAGCTCACAAAAATCCAGGAGAAATAAAAATGAATGTTTCAGGTGTAATGGAGGTGGACATTGCCAACAAGAGTTTCCACGAATAAACTCAAATCGCTGGTTCTTTTATATATATATATGACCACCCATCTCACGGTTGTGAGACGTGGCCATAGGTGTGATTTACCGCGGTGCTACTGGGGGCTATTGACAATTTATTGGATGGCAGTTGCTCTTAGTGGGACCCTGCGGTGGTTGTTTAACTTTTTTTTTAAATTATATATATATATATATATATATATATATATATATATATATATATATAATTGTGAAACTGACCATAAAGGAGATGATTGCCCGAGCAATTTCAGTCGTCCATCTCAAGGACAAAATAAGACGCCTGGCGACAGAAACGGTGAAGCGCACATACCTCCTGCCAAAGTGAACCAATTTTATAGTCGAGAGACTAAGAACAGAGGTAAAGCCAATTTTAGAGGGAGTCAAGGTCGAGGCAGATGCTATCCCAGAGGCAGAGGCAATCATCGAGGTTCTAGAGGCCGCCCAACTGCCAGACGAGCTGAATATGATTCCGATGGTGTTCACTCAGCTGCAGACAAGGTCGGATATGTAAATGATGATGATGAGTTTAAGCAAAATCAAGGTAAGACTGCATATATTAATAATAACTTCAATATTAAAGGCACATAGAGTATATAGAAGATTCGGAAGCAACCGAACAGACCGTAAATAAAAGTTTAATTCGGAGTGATTTTAAAATAGCTGAAAAAGAGTTATTAACAGTGCCCATAAAATTATTTTGCTGATATTGTAATCAATGGTAGAGGTAATCTTTTGCTTCAAAATAATACTTTTGGTGGAAAACCTATCAAATTAAAAAATTTAATTGCAGCGAAAGATATGTCAGAATTTATTATCGTTGCAAAAGCTAGTAGATGCAGGCTGTAGAATAAATTTAGATGAAAGTATATTCCGAGTATATAACAAAGAATATGTTTAAACTTTATGTGAAGGTATCTGTGAAAAGCCTAATTGGGTAATTATCTTTGAAGTTAAAAAAGTAATTAATAATAATAACACTATAGTAGATGAGTATGATAACTCATATAGTTGCATAGCGTGTATAGTGATAGACAATGAGTCTTCAAAGCAATCATAGACAAACTATAAGATTAGACGACCGTCGGATTCGGAGGAAGACAATTTAGAGTATAATGAATATTCGCCAAAAGAAATGGAGTATGTGATTGAGAAGGAGAATTCTGAAGAACTCATTGAATCGAATGCTTAGTCTGTAAATTCAAAGGAAACAACTGCAGAGTATGACGCTAGTCTGACATTTCATCAAACAATTAAAGTGGACGACCTAAATGATATCGAAAATTTAAAAGAGATACTTGTTGGAAATCCACATGAAACATCAAATTCAGAAGTAAAATTGAGTGAAGGTATGACGTGGCATGTGAGTCAATTAGAGAATGCGAAGTTTGCATTTTATCCAAAACAATAAAACTTCCTTTTAAAATAAAAATAAGTTGAGCACACGGGCCACTTCAGGTGAAATGGGTCCAATCAACCCTATTTCGTGGCCAGGGCAAAAGAGATATATCAAAACATTTGTGAATGATTATTCTCGGTACGCTTAAATATATTGTCTAAAATCGAAAAATGAAGCAGGTCAAGCCTTTGAAAATTAACTAGTTTCTGCTCGAAATCTATTAGGTGAAAATGCAAAAGTTTGCTATGTTAGGTCAGACAGAGGTACTGAGTAAACTGTTAGAAAATTTGCTGAGGTTATGGTAAAGGAAAAAATCGAACCAGACAAGTGTCCACCGTATACTCCAGAACTTGATGAAGTAGCGGAAAGATTCAAGAACACCATTTAGAGGACATTCAGTCATTCTATGACTATAGAGAAAAAGTCGTTGAAAAATTCAACATGAAGGAGTGCAATCCTCAGAGTACCCCTATGGTGACTCGACAAGCGAAAAACAGAACTAAGAAGGTCAAACTTTATACCGAATATTCAGATTCAATCGAGAAAATAAAGAAGGTACCTTATAGAGAGGCTTTTGGAAGTTTGATGTATCTAGCAAATGCTACACGGCCAGATATAGGGTATGCTGTCAATTATCTACCAAGAAAAGAATTAGAACCTACTGATGATGACTGGAATGATGTGAAAAGAATATTCAGATATTCGAGAGGAACAATTGATCTGGGTATAAGATTCACATCTACTTCTGAGTATCTAGAAGCACTGACTGACTCAAGTTTCAGAGATTGTCAAAACTCGACATCTACTGCCGGATACATCATAAAATTATTTGGTGATGTTATTTCTTGAAGTAGCCACAAGCAGTCGTGCACAACACTGTCCACTTGTTCGGCAAAATACTTGGCTATGAGTGATGCATGTCAAGAGTTGATATCGCTGGACAAATCAATCAGGTACATTATTGGCCGAACTCTGTTTTCTGTAACCATATGGTACGACAACAGGTCTGCAAGAGACTGCACTTTAATGGACGGGAGTCATAAGCTCAAAACATTTGACCGGAGTTTGCAAAATATCCAGAGGGATCTACCATTCAGAGAAGAAACGGGAACTAGAAAATCCATGGCAGAAATTTATGGTAATTTTATAAAACAATGTGGTTTCTGAGTTTAATTTGAAATTAGAGCATTAAACTAGTAGTTTTTATGATTCTATAGTTAGTTAGTAGTTAGTAGTTAGTAATTAAATACTTATCATTGTTAATGTAATTTTTGTTCTACTTAAAACTATTATAAGGTTCATATGTATCTATATATTCAGAAGAAAAATTGTACAGTCAAAGTCGACTTTAACTTTGGCAATCGCTTTGACGAAAGACCGAAGCGACGAAAGGGCGCTGCGAGCGAGGAGTCTTTAAGTAACCTTTTAATATCAGGTCCAACCTAGAAGATTCCGATCCCTGGTTAAAACGTTCGCAAACTGTCAGTGCCAAAGACCGAATTTACTACATTTGGTACTATGTTTATTTTTTACGTCTGTGGCGAGCATGGCTAAGTACAATCGCAAGTTGTTCAGTGACTGACAATTTCATTTCAGGAATTGCTCACGTATATACAGAACTTAACGCTCACTCTCTGGAAACGGCAATACTTCTATGTCGAGATAACAAGACCCCTGAACTGTTTTTACCATGGCTATATGGAAGTCAAACGTGCGAGAGTTTCTTCCGCGAATTAATGTCAATGAGAACTACATTGTGCATAATAGTGAATTTTAGTATGCTGGATTATATTCAACGATTTGCACGAATTCAGTTGCAAGGATACATTTTAGTGACCAAGTTTGATTCTGATAAGAATTAGAAGGTTCCTTGAATCAAGCATTTGAATGCTTCATTTGAGTGTCAGGATATCTATGGAATATCAGAAAATTTGATCTGCGACGATACTTGTGCTTTGCCGAACAACAGTGAAATCAACACAATCATACACAAATCATACATTTCCTAATGTGTTCTAACGTCAATCAGTCTGAAGTAGAAGTAGCTAATTATAGAAATTCAAATCCCGCATTGCTGCCAGATGTGACAATCTTATCAAGTCTACAAGAACACTTATAATTGAAAGACTACTTTAAATTCGTGACAGTTTTAAAAGAAACAAGTCCATTTATGGTAATTCGAGATTCCGCAGGAGCAGAAATCGTTGTACGCAAATCTTGAATCTGTTGGCTTTTAAATAAAGGTACAGGCTATTTGAGCAGTGACAGGCCTTGGAGGGTCTGTGAATCTGAACATGAATTATATAGAAAGTCTAGTTCAAAACAATTAGGAAACAAAGACTATGTAGAAAGATGCAGCCAGATAAATATAGACTGTATTTAAACGCATCGATAGTGATGATTGTATTGTTGCTCTTGTGCTCGGATTCGGATACTTACAATTAAATTAAAAGACTCGAAAAGCCGCTATGTATTCTAGTATTTACGCGAATATTGAGGGAAACAAACAGAATATAGGTGTACTGTGCTAGTGGTTTACTATGCTAGGAAATGGCTATCTGGCATTGTCTAATGATTTTTCCAATGACTACGTTAATATTTGAAAATATAAACTAACAATATTAAGTCCTTTGATAACTAACGCTTGTTTATCGCTTAATGCGGGTGTGTTCAACAAAACAAAATTCTTTTAACTTAGGTGCAACGTTGAAGAAGATGTGTATAGCTTGTGGTACTTTGAGACCACCACCTGAGTTAGGTAGAATTGCATGGTAGAATTTCCTCTTGCTCATTAGACGATCGAAAGGCTGTTTATATTCCTATTTATTTATTATAAGTGTTAGTTTTAAGGATATTTCTGAAATTATACAAAAGTTTCAAGGAATCGCTATTCACAATTTTAAAAATCTGCCCGCTTCGCGGGCACATTCTCATCGCACATTTCGCGCGCGGCTCGCAAGTTTGAGCGCGCCTAGGGCGCGCAACTGTTGGATCTCGCGCTTCGCGCTCGATCATATATTTATCTCGCGCTTCGCGCTCGATTATATATTCACCTCGCGCTCGGGCGTATCTACATCGGGCTTTACGCTCGGTTCCTCTAGATTTTTCAACTTCGTGTTCGACTTCGATGAAAAGAAAAAGTTTTTTTGCAAATATAATAAAATTATCGAAACCTCTACATATTAAGTGATTGTTAAATTTGTTTTTATTTTAGACTGAAAAGGAACTTTATTTACTCAAGGTTCTATCGACCTTAAGAAACACATTCTCATCCAGACACTCGCGCTCGATATTTGATTTGAAAATCATTTGAACCTTGCGTTCCACGCTCGGTTCTGTGCACCGTATGATAGAAACAAAAAAGTTTGAACGCACTTACGGCGTGCGATTTGGCAAATACACTGAGCGCGCACTTTGTGCTTCGTGTTATATGTTCTTCATATCGACGCCTCCATTCAATATGAGTCTATGTGCTAACAGCGCTCTGTATGAGACTATTCCCTATGCTTATACACAGCGCATAGTCTCATACACGGCGCTGTCAGCACATAGACTCATATTGAATGGAGGCGTCGATATACAAATTACTAAATTTGAATTTGATTTCAAATGAAAAATAATGATATTGATTGACAAAAATTGATTACAAGTTTTTAAATCTTTTTTGAATGCACAATTTTTGTTCATTTATCTGTTTTCGTACCTTGCATTGTTTTTTCAAACATTTGATTTTTTTGACTGTCAATGTTATTTTCCCGAATAAAACAAAAACTACGCATCCTATCGACACATGATTCAAAACAAATTTGTACCTCTTCCTTGGATGAACAAATTTTGTTCCTGTCATTTTTTTCGTAGCTCGTGTTATTCGTCTAAAAATTTGATTTTTCTATTTTCAATGCTGTTTTTTACGAATAAAACAAAAACTACGCGTCATATGAAAAAGTGAATAATAAGAAATTTGTAGATCTTTTTTAGTTGCACAATTTTGGTTGAATGATCTTTTCTCGTATCTTGCATAGTTTCACAGAAAAATGGAATTTTTGATTTTTCATTATTTTTTTTGTGCGATCAAAATTTGAATTTTTTATTTTTCAAAAAATTCAAAAAGTTGTTATGAAAATATCATAGGATGTTCAAGAAGCAACGTTTTTCTCCTCTTGACTTTTTTTCATATCGTGCGTTTTGCGGCTTAAAATGTTCATTTTCGTTTGTTTTTTGGAATTTTGAAAATGCAATAACTCCAGTAATTTTTTTTTGATCACGAAAAGTCATTAGAATATTTCGTTCTTCATTTTGCGTAATACTAATAACCGTACATAGAATTTTCAAATCTTCAAAAAAAGTGGTCTAAAAAATTTTCAAAATGTGCTCACTTTTTGAATTTTCATCCAAAATAGCTGGTTAACGAACTCGTTCTTTCTTTTTAGGCCATAAAAAAGTGTGCCAAAGCTCAATCAAATCTGATCATTTTTTCGAAAGTTATCGTGGCTACAGACAGACAGACTGACAGACAGACTACAGACAGACAGACACCTTGGTAAAAATCGTTTTTTCTAGCTCAGGGGGTCTCAAAACGTGGAGATTTGATGAAAACCGACTATGTCAAATTTTACATAAAACCAATACCTTCTCATTAGAATGAGAATGTAAAAAGTCTATTGTTTTAAATATGGTAATAGTCTGCAAATACTCATGTATGTATTATAATTATTTCTATTTATTGTTGAAATAATGATGGAAAAAACGACAGTTGTAAAATTCTGCGATATAAAAGAATAATGGTTCTTTGTAATATAAGTAACATTTATTCAATTCAAAAACTACCTGAATTGGGATATGAATGACGTGATTATCATTATTAACAATATAAGTTTATATAGATTGCTAAACATACATTTAGCGTTCCATTTATTCATGTTGGCTTTAACAAGACTTATTATTGATACTGAAACGTCGCCTATAAATTGCTGTGAGTCAGATTTTGATATTATGTGAAGTAGGTCATGTATGTAAGTTACGATCTCGCTCTTGATTTACCAAATAAAATAATTTGTTATTAAGTAACAAGTGAGATCAAGAGATCTGTAAAAAGCTTGTTCAACTCGTTCATTATAGACTTCACTATTTCATTATAGAGTTCACAATTTCATTATAGTATTGAAGTCAATTAAGTTGCATCATGAACATATGTTTCGTTTATATTTTTTACCCTATCTTGTGTTCTATCCCTTATATATTCCAATATCTGTATATGCCATATAGTTAAATTTACACTTTCATTCAGGAAGATACCGCCATTTCAAAGAAATCAGCGAGGAAATTTGTCAAATTAAGAAAAACCCACTGCAAGGAAATTAAATTTATTTTTATTTCAAGGGGTATCTAAATTCTAAATTATGATTTGAAAAAAATACACAAAATAAATAAAAAATCAAACGGTTTTTATTTCCAAAACTGTGCAACAAAAATTAATATTATCTACTCCAAATTTCAAAATGTTAACTCTACTTTAAACTACCTAAAGTCTTGAATCAAGATATTTAATCAATCAATTTTCTGCCACTTTCTAAAACTATAGTTGCTTTAATTTTGTAACCTTTTAGTTTCATGCCATTTACGTCTTGTGAGTTATGATTTGAAAAGTATTGTGTTGGCACACAAATTAAGTCACTCTTAAGTCAAAATATGAAAATCGACATTTTTTATAACTAGAAAGCTTTCTCTGTGAGAAAGCCATAAGTTAAATAAAATATTCAAAAAAGTTAAGTGTTAAAAAAATCTGTAGAAATAATTTTACTTATTAATGAAGTTAATCATTCATTATCAATTAAAATAAATTAAGTTGCTCTTTAAAAGGACATCAAACATTTAAACATAAACTTTTTAAATTTTATTTCGAAAAATTATTCTTAAAATTATTTATTCTTCATCTTAATAATAATATTTAAGTTTAATATTTTCATTAGTGTTCACTTAATCTATACGTATGCTAAATTATTACTGGAATTATTACCGTTCTTTTAATGCCTTTTCATTAACTTCACAATTTGTTCATGCATAAACTGATTCAAAATTTTTTTTTACTACCATGGCCGAATTCGACCGAGTATTACCGTGTGCGAACGATTACGAGGTATTTTACGCCGACCTGAAAGTGGAGCAAACCTTTGCATTCAACCGTATTAAAAATTGCAATACCTAGGAATGCCGTTTCTGTCCTGCTTTTTTGAATCCCAGATTAGGTGGAAAAATATTTAGATTCCAATCCTTTTCAAAGCCGATTGGAGCTGTCAAACGTAACCTGAGATAAATTAAAAACACGATTTTCGTCTAACGCATTAGAAGACGCTTCAAAAGCATAAACTTTGCAAAATATAGTAGGATTGTGCATGAAAATACATCACTTTAACATAAAACTCTCGCTTTATTCAAATCTGATCAACTCAAAGTATATAAAATAATAATAAAAAAGTTTAAAAACTTAGTTTCCATCACAGCTACATGTGTAGTAATCAATCTTGACAACATAAAATGACTAATACTGTATTTTCAAATGTTTTTAACCTCATTATTATTCGAAAAACAGTAAATAAGAACAGCGAAATGTGCAAATTTAAAAGGGATAAAAAATGTTCTGTATTATGCTCAATTTGGGGTATCCAAAAGTATTCAGAAAAATATTGTCACCACCGAGTACAGAAAAAGATTCAGTTTAAGAGATAAATTTTACTGCTATGGGGATTCAAAACGCGAGGACAAAAACGGTATCGAAAAGGAATCAAGAATTGTCACGTTACCATTGAACAGGAGTATACCATTAAGCCATTTCCCTTTCAGGGTAGGCGTGACACTACCCGATTCGAGTAGTGTTTCTAGGTTAGTTTCTTGTAGTAAATAACTACAAGCGTGGGCTCACCACACCCACGATGTGCCAACAGCACTCAGTTTTCTCGAATGGTCACCCATCCAAGCACTAACCGCGCCCAACGCTGCTTAACTTCAGTGATCTGACGAGAACTGGTTTTTTCAGCGTGGTATGGCTGTTGGAAATCTAGGAAAATCTAGGAAATCTCCGAATACTTTTCAATGCAAGCCTTCTTACTTGGATCTTATTGACAGATTTCGGTATGCATAGCCCCTCGGATATCACTCACGAGCCTACTGCCAAATTCTTAAAAAAAGGAACGCTAATAATTATTCAACAAATTAAAATTTTTAAATTTTAATTCTCTGACTGAGTTTCTAATAACCTCTAAAATTATTTAACCCTTTAAAGGCCGAGTTTTTTCTGAGGGTTCGGTAAAATCG
>CAKNYM010030342.1:0-22721 GCA_932195095.1 Andricus curvator
TTAAAAATTCATCTTTTTTGGTAGAAAATTAATCTTCTTGGTAGAAAGTTCATCCTTTTTGGGTAAAAATGCAACTGTTTGGTTACGAATTTATCTGTTTTGGTTCAGGACACAATTATATTTTTGAAAATTGTTCTTTTTTGGTTGAATTCAACTGTTTTTTATTTGAAATTAGAATCTTGTTTTGTTGAAATATTCAACCAAACGTTATATTTGCGTCAAATTGCATCAGATCATAAATGAGGAGTTTACTTTCCAAATCCCTGCCGGTGAAACAGCACTGAAACGGCTCTGGCGAAAGGCACTGGGCCGCCAGTGCCGTTTCAGTGACTGTTTGTGCTGATTTCGGCACCTAAACGGCACTCAGAGTGATGCGACGGTCATATAATGGTCCTATTGTATTCGTCACGTACCGGGCGGGCAGAGTGGTTTACAATAGTTAGCCGCCACCAACCCGAATCCCTTTTTAAAACTTTCTTCAAATTATTAACACTTTTTTTAATTTATGAATTTTCTCATTATATATATTTTATACTTATAAATTATATACTAATATACTATTCTGAAGTTGAATTCGAAAATGTTGTCTGTTTTGGCGTATCTCATTCCATTTACGAGATACATTATGTTCATCCGAATTTTAAACTTTTCAAAAAGAAAGTTAGATATCTGAAATTATCGAAACCCGTAGATTCTGAATTTCTAACTTTCGCAGAGGTAATTTCAAAATTTCACAAATTTTAATTTTTCATTTTTAATCCCTTTCAGCTGGTTTACTTGGTAGCCTATTCGCAGGTATAAAGGGAACTTCTGCAGGCATTTAAAACTGTAATCTGAGTAGCTTTAAACGAGCGGCACTGAAACGGCACTGGACAGTGCCGTTTGAGTGCCGTTTCAGTGCTGTTCCATCGGCAGGGAGGTCATATATCCATTTTTAGTTTTTGTTGGGAAATCGAGAAAAACGTTTTATAGCATAAAAAATTAGTTTTTCTAGGTTACTACATTATTTTGATCCTAGACCACGTGCCAAATTACCAAAAGTTTGGATTCTCATTATCTCATTATCCAGAGGCTGGATGCATGCTCTTTTGGTGGCAAAGCAAATGTTTAACTCACTTTTATTATGGTATAGAAAGCTTTTTTGGAGGAAACTGACACACAGGTTGATAGGACTCATCCTAAAGAAACGATCGACGTAAAAAAACAACAAATTTTCAAAAGTGTATATATGCACTTCCCCTTTTGAAAGTAAACTCCTCTAATATCGAGACAAATTGTGCAACCGATACTGCGAACGGAACAGAACTGCGCATGATCAGAGCAGGCGCTTTCGTACGAGTTCGATCGTGATCAACTTTCCGAGTTCCACCGACTTGCCACGAAGTACGGGAGAATCCTCAGAGACTACCAAAGACTAACCAAGACTTCTCCTGACGACTGCTGACGACGATAGGGACGACTTGAGGATTTCGGATAAGTTAGTCGACGGTCGTCATGAGAATTCTTCAGTGAATAGCCCCTCGGCTAGTACTGAGTGTCACTGCATTTTTTTTATTGTTCTTTTCTTTTTGTTTATAACTTCAAATATAAACATTTTTTCAAAAAATTGAGACTTCACAAGAAAAGAGACCAATATTTAGATGAGGTATGCAAAATATCAGACCAAAATATTCAACCGTGCGGCCGGAAACTGGAATTCCTTTTTATAACGCTGATAAATCCCCTTAAGCCTATCGCGTTTACCTCATTACAAACCCACAAAGAGCTAACATGTTATATACCAAATTAAAGGAAACATTTCGCTTCAAAAAAGTTTTAAGCCAAATGTTGAATATAGCCCACTGACTGCTGCTCCAAGACGCCTGAATATACATTACGAAATTCTTATGGAAGTCAACAAACGTCAACTTTGCATTGAATTATAAAAACATGTTACGAGATGTCATGATTGAATCCTAGACAGTATGAGTTGTTAGTGTGTGTACATCAAGGAGCAGTCGGCGTTTTTTGCCCATACGCGCCCCCAAGCGGTATTCATTGATAAAAGTCGGAAATCACGTCGTCCACCGCGCGCGCTCACCGCTTGAGCAGACAGGTACTGGCTGCTCCCATACCGCCTCCACCAAACAAGAAAATTGTTTCACACAACAGTGAACAATGATTTATTCAACAGGCTTTCGTTAACATCTGACCCTGTAATTGTGGGTTTATTTTCCCCTTAATTTCCAAGAAGAAGAAACCTTTATTTCAAGAAATCATCAAAATGCTTAAAACCCCTTATTGGCACCCTCTTGCCACAATTCCAACCTCCTGTGATGCATCTGACTCAGACTGAAAGAAGTGATGATAAACGTTTCAATAAACATAAAATTCTATGTTGTTTAGGTTTATTTATAAATATTATTTGCTCATATATTTTACACACTGCAGTGTTTTTCCCGTAATACGTGATATCAAAAGAAATATTTCCCGTTATTTTCTACAAAGTTTAAATGTGTGCGTTATTTTTCGCGCTGTGTTAGTACAAATAAGAAATAAATGGTAGAATTCAGTGAATACGCAAAGTTAATTGTTACTTTATTTTATCAATAATTTCTCTTTTCCCATTGTAAGGGATCATACTACACTTAATGGTAAGTTTTGATTCCTTCCACGTAAAAACCCATTTCTTTGACAATTTACGATGTTTTCATTTATTTTTTTAAAAACTCCAATACCTCACTGCATAAGGGAGGCAAACTATGCTACTGGCAATGAAAAATTTGGATTTTTTATCCTTCAAAATCCACGGGTATCAAACAGTTTTTTTTTCAAAGAAACATGTTTAGTCTTTTTTTTCTAAGCCACTGCCTAAAGGCCCATGCACGAAATTTTCATATATTTAAAAAAAATTGCAACTTTTGTTGATAACAAATTTTTCTTTTCTGGAAATACTTTAAATTATTGTGAGAGTGATCGTCAGTAACAATTTCTATAAAAAATTAACAATTATAATATTTATAAACAATTATAATATTTATTCATAATGCGAACCGTTGTTGAAGAGTAAATAATAATTATGTGAAAAATGTCGATTTTCTCATACTTTGAGTGAACATGTAATAAATAAACAAATGAAAATTCAAAATATCTATGACAAAGGTGCTCTTTGAAATTTAGCGCTCTTTAATTAGCAACAACAAAATCGCAAATCGGGGCAAAATTGAAGTCTGTAGACTTTTTCGTACGAAAAATATCCGTTTGGTCCCACTGTGTGTCTTTGACCCAGTGTGGAGGCGTACGGTGAAAACTTTGAAAAGCGTCAGGTTAGACTTTTTGTCAGCGTTTCGACGATGTGCTTGTCCAGTGTTAACCAAACCATTGCTCAACTCAGTTTCTATCCTGACGCAAACGCGCGCACGCATTTAGTTTTGCGTTCGAGCATGCATGGGCCTTTATGACGGTAACCTACGCCGCTGATATTGCAAAATTCAGATTCCCCATATCTCCAAACCCCTAGATACCAAAATTCATCGAAAAATCTTGCTTCTGAGTATTATTTCCGCCTTTTTAGCTGTTTCGGACCACTGTAACGATCGAATGTCGAAAAACCGACATTCGAACCGTGCCACGGCTGGATCGGTTTTTTTATTCGATCAGCACGTCGATCGAATGTCGAAAAACGATCTCCGACGCGCGCTGGCGCCGGGTCGGTTTTTTCGATGCGATCGGCCCGTCGATCGAATGTCGAAAAACCGACATTCGATCCGTGCTACGGTTGGATCGGTTTTTTCAATTCGATCGGCTCGTTGATCAAATGTCGAAAACCCGACATTCAATGCTACCTTCAAATCGGTTTTTCGATTTGATCGGCCCGTGCGTTGGAAAATCGCATATTGGATGTGCCTTAGACAAAATAAAGAATTTTTGAATCTTGAATGAATATGCTCTGAATTCTTATACCTATTATTTTCATAGATGACAAACTGAAGAAAATAAAAGTTTTAGCGATAACTGGTCAATATTTCTTTTATCTTTATTTGTAATTTTGTATTATATTTTTTGAGAAGGTAAAAATTGTGATCATATACTCTCTGTTCATCTGACTTAAAAAGTGCGTATTCATAAAGTAGTTCTACGAACACAAGTAAGTAATAATTCCAGTAAGAGCAAATAATTCTTTGTTTACTAATGACTCAAGGCCGGCGGAGACTGTGTGGAGTTAAGGAGTAAAGTAAGTAAGGAGTTAAGGATTTTCCCAGGTGTGGAATTCCATACCTGGAAATTCAGAAGGCATTTCTATATTTTCGAGTTTTTTCCACCACTCTCATATTCATTTCAGAAAGTCACATCATCAGTCAGCTGTCCATCATTTTATAGGCATGTGCGAGCTTTGAGTTTGTGCGTAAGGATAATTATGTTGTATATTAATATACAATAATATACACTGTAAAAAATTTCGGAAATTTTCCCACTAATTTTGCAGGTAAAATTTACAACTTTGGGTAGGAAAAATTATTTTCTTAAAAAAGTTGGAAATGTTCCCAATACTTTGAAAAAATTTCCTTTATGAAAGGAATTATTTCGATCGGTTTGGGGAATTTTACATACTTGTTTGGGAATGAGAAATTCCTACAATGTTTGGGAAATTTTCCCAATTATAGGAAATATCTCGGAAAATATCTTATTTTCCTTTGAAAAATTTGCTGAAAATTCTATACTATTTAGAAAAATTTTCAATTTCAGGAGTAATTTTACAAAACATTTGTTAGGCAAAATGTCTATTACTTTGTAGGAAAATTTTTTCTCCATATATAAATTAGCACTTTTTCTCCAATTCGAAATTTTTTTTTCAGGTAATATTCCGTGTTTACTTGCATGGTAGTACATTTTTTTCAGGCAAAATGTAATTAGTAAATTGCATATAATTACCAATATATTTGAAATTTTTTTATTTCAATTCGTAAAAATATAACGTTATACAATATTTTTCAGGAAGGCAGACATATACAGTGAAACCTGGATTCAGAGCCCCTGGATTGTGCGCTTCCGAGAATCGACGTCGCGCAGCGGGGATGGGTGAGAGGACCTGTGGGGGGGGGGGGGGGGTGTTCAGTCAGGCATGATAAAACAGAAAGAGAAACAGGAGAGAGACAAAACAAGAGAGAGACAAAATAGTTCGCAGAGCCTGGATTGAAGCCGACCGTCAGCCCCAAAATCGACGCTAAATCCAGGTTTCACTGTATTATGCACAGTTTTATTCTTTGCGTCAAAAAATTAATCCAATAATTATTTAAACATATTCTCTAAAAAAAACCTTACATGCACTTCTTTATAAAACAACATTTAGTGCCAAATTAATTTAAGGTCGAGTATTGAGCTACGGCAAATTTTGCCGTATTTAAAGTTTCTAGTCCGGCAAATTTTTGTGTCAATAAGGAACTTACTGTTCCGATAATATTTTTTGCTACTTTGGAAAAATAGTACAATATTTTACTATTTTATCATAAAATGAGGAATATTAAGTTATAAATACACACAAAGTGTCATATAATCAAGAACATTACACTAAAAGCACACTAAATAATTGCTCATCACTTCACTATTCCGATAATACACTTTATCACTAATTTGCGAATTGTCTCGCAGATGGCAGCACTTCAGATTCGAATCACGCATCCTCACGATCACACTTCTATGACCAGTCAATAACACGCATATTTTTTAAGGGGATACTTGGAAAAGGGGTTCGAGATGTGACAGATCACTCTTCTGTGACCAGTCACTAACACTCGTATTTGTTAAAGAGGGACTTGGAAAACGGGTTCAAGATGTGGCAGATTACTCTTCTGTGACCAGTCACTAAAATGCCGTACTACAAAATTAAAATACGGCAAAAAATGCCGTATCTGTATACACTACGTTAATTTAAAGTAAAATTATTTTTGACAATTACACGCTCCGAAAGAGCAAATTACAGATTCTTTATAATAATGAAGCTTTTATTATTATACTAATTGAAAGTTAATTTTTTTTTGGCAATTATGCGGTCCTAAAAAGCATCTTACAGTTTCTTTATAATAAATAACATTATTTATTCATTACATTAATTGAAAACAAATATTATTTCACATATTTGGTGCATTCAACAAAATTTTTGTTTGTGTCAAATCTTTTGCGTCAACGAATTAATCTAATCATTATTTAAAACTATACTTTTAGAGCATCTTACACCCAAGAGTTGTTGCAAAACAATAGAGTCAACATTATTAACAATTTTATTGGTAAAATTCTGCCCACATTTTTGTATAGGACTATTAAAATTAAAGGTCAAACCATCGACAACTGAAATTTAGTGATTGTGAATTCTCTTTTGTTAAAGCTCCTTCGACTTTAACGAACACATTCTCATGACGTGTCTCGTGAGAAAAAAAGGTTGAAAGCAAATTTTCAGATCTGATTTTAAAACCATTTTGTTATTAAACATCTTATCGTGCCTTGTGTCTTTTTTCCAAAAATTTAATTTTTTTATTTGTAATGTAATTTTTCACGATTAAAACAAAAACTACGCGTCTTATCAAAAAATGATTAATAACAAATTTGTAGCTCTTTTTTGGGTGAACAACTTTTGTCCATTTATTGTTTTCTTAGCTTGTGTCGTTTGTCTAAAAATTTGATTTTTTTATTCTTAATGTTTTTTACGAACAAAACAAAAAATACGCGCCAAATCAAAAAGTGATTCATAACGAATCTGTAGATCTTTTTTTCGTGCAAAATTTTTGTCTTTTTATCTTTTTTCGTATTTTGCATAGTTTCACCGCAAAATTCATTATTTTTTGTGGGATCAAAATTTCAATTTTCGATTTTTCCAGAAAATTCAAAAAGTTGTTATGATAATCTTGTAGAGCTTTCAAGAAGCAACGTTTTTCTTTTTTTGACTTTTTTCATATCGTTCGTTATTTGGCTTAAAATTTTAGTTTTTTTTTTTAGTTTTGAAAATGCTATAATTCTGACAATTTTCTTTTTATCAAAAAAAGTGGTGAGAATAAATTGTTCAAATTTCCGAGCACTATAAATGGCCGTACATAGAACTTTTAAATCCTGAAAAAAATGTTCTCAAAAATTTTGAAAATGCTCTAATTTTTTGAATTTTGATTCAAAATAGCTGGCTAACGAACTAGTCCTTTTTTTTAGGCCTTGAAAAAGTGTGCCAAAGCTCAATCCAATCTGATCATTTTTTCGAAAGTTATCGTGCCTACAGACTACAGACAGACATACTGACACCTTCGTAAAAATCATTTTTCTGACTCATGGGGTCTCAAAACGTGGAGATTTGATGAAAACCGACTGAGTCAAATTTGACATAAAACCAATACCTTCTCATTAGGATGAGATTGTAAAAATCAGCTACGAAAAAGCACATTTGCTACATTAAAATAAAAAGAGTAACGATTTACGTATATTTATTTTTTATAATATAATAATATATTATATAATGTCCTTGTAGGCTTATAAATGAAATAAATTACGCATGTATTATAAAAAGAAAAAAAATCTGTCACACTCCCCCCGCCCCATCCTGCTTCCGTAACTCCACACCTGGGAAAAATTTGTTCCGCCGGCCCTGTAAATGACTATTGGAAATCTCACAAAATCAATTATAGTGACTTGCACTATTTGATGAGTTAACTTTTACTCATTCAGATTTAGAGAGTGTATAATATTTATTGCAGAAATTTTCATTCTTCACACATATCTGAAATATTAATTCAAACGATGAAGGCGTTTTGAACTTTGAAATGAAAACAAATGACAAATTTTTAAACATTATTCTTCACTAGCAAAAATAGGGCGCCACGCGCGCTTATAAGGTGTTCCTTATTTTAGTAGTCTAATTATCAAATTAAAATATTTGCTTGAATTCTAAGTACTATGAAATATAATAAATAATAATGATAATTTAAAATAAATATTAAAATAGCTGCATCGGCTTGCATGCAATTTTAATTTAAGTCGGCGACTTATTTAATTTAGATTATTTATAAGGTTTATAGTTATTTATCACAAAATTTTGGATATCTTAAAGATTTAGAATTGAAGATTCTTCAATGTTGAATTTGTATACAAATTTTTAAATTTTGCTGATTTATAAAGTCAAAAGTCAAAACTTTTTAATTC
Organism: Andricus curvator; assembly: GCA_932195095.1. Classification (NCBI taxonomy): domain Eukaryota; kingdom Metazoa; phylum Arthropoda; class Insecta; order Hymenoptera; family Cynipidae; genus Andricus; species Andricus curvator. The sequence goes on from CAKNYM010030342.1 coordinate 8,158, forward strand.
TAAATCTGCAAATTGAAAAAATTGTAAATGTAAGTCATCAAAATTACATAATTTTCAATCCTGGTATTTAAAACATGCATAATTTTTAATTGTCGATTTTCAAAATTAAAAAGCCTTCAATTATAAAGATTTCAAAATCAAATTTCTACCATTTTAAATAGTTGCAATTGAAAATTGTTGGATTTTGAAAATATAGAATTCCAAATTATTCAATTTTCAATATGTACATTTTAAAGTTATGTAATTTTGAACGTTTTTTTTAATAGTTCCATTTTCAATATTCAAAATTTCTATTGGCAGTCCATTGGATGATTATTAATTTCCCAAAACATTAATTAGAAAAGACTAATTTTCTAGAAAATACATGAATTTTTTAACTAAACAAAGATAAATTTTCAACCAAAGAGATGAATTTTCAAATAAAATGATAAATCTTCAACAAATAAAATTTTTACAAAGAAGTTCAACTTTAAAGCGAGTAGTTAAATTTTTTACCAAAAAGATGAATTTTCAACCAAGAAGATTAATATTTGCTACCAGAAGAGGTGAATTTTTAACAAAATATATGAATTTGCAGTCAAATAGTTCAATTATCAATTAAAATGATAAATTTTTCAAACAGAGAAATGAATTTTTGACAAAGTATTTCAATTTTTACGAAGTATTTGATTTTTTTTACCAAAACGGATTAATCATTGTTTTAACAAAATTGTTGAAGTTTTAAGCAAAAAATAAGAATTTTCTACAAAGCAGTTGAATTTACATCTCAAAAATATAAATATTTAACAAAAAAGTTCGTTTTCAACCGAATAGTTCAATTTTCTCTCAAAATAGTTGAATTTTCAACAAAGAAAGATTTTTAAGTCATATAAGAAAAACAATTTCAACCAAACTGTTGAAATTTCAAGCCAAAAAGCCGAATTTTCTATAAAATAGTTGAACTTTCAACCCGAAAAAATATGCATTTTTTATCCAAAGAATCTAAATTTCCAAAACTTTTTCTTGAATTCCAACGGTTGAAAATTCAAATAAAAATTAAAGGAATTAAAAAATTCAATTTTAAGCTGCTGAAAATCGAAGAAAATTAAAAATTGTAGTTTCAACATTTGAATTTTCTTTCATTTTCAAAAGTTGAATATTCAACTGTTAAAAAATAAACTGTTGAAAATTCCATTTAAAATTTTCTTCAATTGTCTACAGTTGAACGTTGTATCAAAAACAAACTGATAAAAACGTTATATTCACATCATTTTTCATGACAATTTAATAAATTTTGAAAAAATGTTTAAACGGGCAATTTTTCCTACTGATAAAAGTGGCGACGTTGAGTTTGTATATTTTAAAATATTTTGTTTTGGCTGTTTGATAAATAATGAAAGCTAGGGGCCTTTATCAGCCTTTATCATATAATTTGTACAATTAAAGTTTGTGAAATTGATAGGGTAGCGTGGTCCGAAACCGACCGGTGGTCCCATACGGACCTCCACATGTTTCTCAGTCATTGTGCTGCCACCCAAACTGTCGGTGGTAGGATTTGAAAGCTCTTACAGCATAGACAATTTAGAGGTAGAGAGCTATCTTTTTCTCTCATTTTATTTTATGATTACGCGACGTGTTGTGTTTTGACAGCAGTTCCATGCATTTTGTAGCTGCATGGAACTTCAGTTTCAAGTGCTTTATTGTTTCTTTGAAAATCGGAAGGTAGGTTGTTTTGATTGCTCATGACCTATACTTGAACACGCGCTATAAAACTTTGATCACTTTCATGGTCGTAAGTGAACGGCAAATTATTGTTTGGAAAAAGTTGTGGTGGTCCGAAACCGACCGCCACAAGGTTGTCCGAAACCGACCCCTATATTTTTGCGCACCAAAGATTTTCTAGCGTGTTTTTGATGGTCAAACTTTGATTTAACGACTTCTAGCGGTAATTACACATGTTTTGTTAAGAAATGGGACGATCGTTCAAACGTAAAACGCCAAAACGAGATCCGCGAATTCTGCGGCGCGCAGTTGCTTCGATAGCATTGGGAACTTCGCTTCGTGCAGCTGCATAAAAGGCCTTCAAATGTTTTTAAATGAAATGAAAAACCTACCCAAATCGTATTTTTTCTCTAACAAGTTGCAAAAGAAATGCCAATTCGGTCATTTCCCATGATTCGCAGCGAAAAAATAGGGGGTCGGCTTCGGACCACGATTTTCGAGAACGACCAAAGTGCAGATTTTCACTACGATCTCGATATCTCACAACAAAAGTCCCCGAAAACCTCGCCAAGCTGCTGAAAACTTAGAATAACGTTTAACTTAAAGAATCGAAATTTGGTTTGTGATAAAAATTAATTTGAGGCACTTTAATTGCATTTGCCGCTTAGGCGGTCGGTTTCGGACCACGCTACCCTACTTTACCATTTTGAATATTTCATTTTAATATAATGTTTATTTTAAAACCCTTAAAAAATCTATTGAAATTACAAGACTTCCATTTTAAAACGTGTTCATTATTAAACGATTGAATAAGGAGTTTTTGAATGGCAATTTTTTTAAGCTTTAATTTGGAAGATTTGGAAACTTAAAAATTCAGGAGATTTTAATTTTGGCTGCTTTTGTTTGTCGTTTAGTTTTAAATACTTCAACTGAAGAAATCTTTAGCTTTAACATTTTGAACTTATGAATGTCAACTTGAATTTCAATGCCCGAGAAAAATGTTTGTGAACTAGGAAATAACCGGAAAATGACAAAGAATCTTTTTCGTTGATGAAAGTGGCCAACTCTGATTATTTATTATAACCGTATTTTTAAATTTGTTCTATAATTTAATTTAAATTTTCAAAACTCAAAAGTTTGAATTGAGATTATTATTTGCCAACCTGTCGTTTATAAAGTCGAACTTGTCAATGTTAATATTGGGCTTTACAATTTATATCTTTATTATAGGTTTAAAATATCATGATATATTTGATACTGTTTAATTTATGCTCTCTTATTAAAGATAAATTAAAATTTTCATTTAACTTAATCACAAACCTAAACTAAGGTAAGGTAAGGCTCGATACTAACAAGTTCGACTTAAGCGACTCATTGGAAAACAATAATATTATTCTAATTTTCTAATTTTTATTATTTAAATTATACTAAGAAAGGAATTTAAAACTATTATTATAAATTGTAATGATTTTTTTTTCAAAAATGACCTGATAAATTATTGTAAAGGTCCGGAATTATTTTTAGGATGCCAAATAACTGTAATCAAAAACAAAATCCCATCTGCAAATAAATTTTAGTTAAAAGAGGTAAAAATCAGTGAAAATCGGTTCCACTTTTCTTTTTATAATATTGTACAAAAATATTATAGGACACAATTGATGAAAATTTTAATCCAATACCATACAACTTAATGAACATTTGAGGTACATATATTTTGTATGACCTGAAATTTCTCATTCCTCAATATTAATCCAAATGCCAGAAATTTAGAATACAAATTTTTTTAACTGATATTCGATGAAAAAAAATTAAAATAAAGCTAGGTATACCATTAAGCCATTTCCCTTTCGGGGTAGGCGTGACACTACCCGATTCGGGTAGTGTTTCTAGGTGGATAGTTTTCTTGTAGTTATAAATAACTACAAGTGTGGGCTCACCACACCCACGATGTGCCAACAGCCCTCAGTATTCTTGAATGGTCACCCATCCAAGTACTAACCGCGCCCAACGCTGCTTAACTTCAGTGATCTGACGAGAACTGGGTTTTTCAGCGTGGTATGGCCGTTAAGTGGCTGTTAAGTTATGGCCGTAATTAGTAATAACACAATATTGGGCTACCCTTCAGTAGCGATCCTCCCCGTTTATAATTCTGGCTTGAGAATATTAAATAAGAAAATAAATATTATAAATCTGTAAAGCGTGTAAAAAATATTTTCCAAATCTTGAGATGAATAACATCTAAGGAATTATTATTACTAGTTACTATGTAATCGTATAACAAGTTTTAATTAATAAAGTTAAGATTAATGGCATGTTTTTTTATTGTTGGACTATATATAGGTCATTTTTGACTTCATTCACGATTGGAGCAATTCTTTTTACAGTTTAAAAACCATCGACTGTTCTCTCAAGCGGTGTAATAATAGGCTTAAAAGTATCATTTAGTGTCTGCTCAACTGTTCGTTTACCCAATTTAAATAATCCGTGCGTTCGTCGAAGCGCTTCACTAACTTTAGCAATTTGATGCAAAATACATTTTTGCTTTTGAATGTCCTTCTCACGTGCAGACACGTTAATGTCACAATGTTCTAAGTGAATCTGTCTCTATTTAGTCGTTACGTACATTTGTATTTCTTTTTCAAATTAACAAAATAATCAAAACCTTCTCCATATCTGCCTTCATTAAGATTTCTATCTTTATTAGCATATTTCTGGCTCAGGTATAAACAGTCAACGTCCTTGTGTCTGCCCATTAAAAAAAATGCTTTTTTATTATCTTGCTTCTCACAAGCTACATCACCAAATACAATTACTGAATTTGAATTAGCTTTAATTGGTATTACAACATCATCATGCTCATTGAAAGAATAGTACTCAAAGTCATCTACTGAGTGAAGAACTTTTTATAAAAACTTATATTTTGGTTGATTTGAAGAATTAGAGTAGACATCAACATTTTCATATTTTAATCCATTTTAGTGTATTAATCGAGCCAACAAACCATTTGGCTTTCCACAGTTGGAAGGCCCACAAAATATTGCTCGTACACTGTTTGGCAAGAAATGTCCATGTTGTTTTTCTTTTTTCTTATTTTGAACAAGCGAATCGAAATTATCGATAGGCAGTTTTATAGTTTGGGTTTCAAATTCCATCTTGACTACCACTGCATGAAAAGCTATAAATATCAAGCTTACATAGGTTCAGTCTGAAAGTTTCTCTCAAACAGGTATGATCGTTCACGGTGGCAAACCTAGAGTGAGTCGTAAGCGAACCCCGAAAGAAACAAGACGTGGCAGTGGTCTGCTGAATAAAACCATTAATAGACTTCCAGTAGAGCTACATCTTCCTGGATACCAGTATTGTGGACCAGACACGAAATTAGCAAAACCACTTGCGCGAGGTAATCCCGGAATCAATCCTCTTGACGCTGCTTGCAAGGAGCACGATACGCTACCACACTCAGAAAAATCGTTACAGCAACCAAAAAATTAATGATAGCAAGTAATGATGCACAAACTGTCAAATCTAATCTCAGAGGCGCTCGTGCAACTGTAAAAAAGGCTGGTGGAAAAAGAAATGTAAACAAACCGCGCATTTGCCAGTTCCAAAGAAAGTGGGTGGATTTCTACCCTTTCTTATACCAATCTTTGCTGGTGTAAGTGCCACAGGAGCGCTAGCTGGTGGAGCTCCGAGAATAGTCAAAGCTGCCAATTGTTCAAATGCTGCAAAACGACAGCTTGAAGAAAGCAAACGTTATAATGAAGCAATGTAAGCCATTGCTGGGAGAACAGGTCTTCATTTGAGAGCATACAAAGAAGGACTGGGACTTCATCTAAAACCATATACTCAAGGAGCAGGACTTAAGTACAAGACAAAAAACTGAAAGTGACGCTACCTCACGGAGCATTAGCCGATGCAGATTAATTTAAATTTGCAAAATGTCTAAAAATTCAGCATTTTCAAGGTGTTTTTATGCGAAACGGATTACCAGAGGGTGGGCTATAATTTATTTCGATAGCTTCGGTAATCTTCGGCGACCTTTAGATCTCTTTAAGTATCTAGGTGTTGGTAGCATAAAATATAATCATGAAAGGTCAGTCAAACGCTAGCCGTCATCATGGATGATTTACTGACACTAACATTACCGGGAACTTCCTCGATCCTACACAGAAACTCATTATTTTTCTCCGCTTGAGTTGTCTCTATACAAAAATTACGCTCTTGCTCTTGTTGAATTTCTGACCTTCAATTCGATTCCCAATGTAGACATTGGTAAAAATAAATTTTACGTGGGTAAAGAAAAGATCTATCGCACGTGATTTACTTGCCGGTCGCTGCCAAGATTAATTTTCGTGGAGAAATTATAACAATCAGACTACACATCAAATCCTTACTTTAAAGGGTATTATTTTCAATAAAAAGGTTGGCTTCAGCTCTAATACTTTCTTACCATGGCGCAAGCGCATCAATCGACAACGAGCTGTCAAAGAGTTGACACCTCAAAACGTCCTGCTTCCGGCAAGGTTGGGTCTCGAGGTCACACCACACCATCTGCCATATGCCTCATCAACCTTCAGTAATAGTGACAAAATTTGAATTTCCTTGAAAAATCAAGATCATTGTCTTCTACCTAGCAAAAGTTCACTTCATGTGCATGAAAGAGTAGTAAAGACTGATGGGACTCCATTGACTACTACAGTGTGTAACAATCTGTGAAAGATTGTTGATTCGAATATTTGCCGTGAAGGCAGCACCTCTCGGAGGTGTAGAGAGGCGCGAAATATTTGAAAGCAGAAATATTCACTTTTAATACTATTCTAAGATTTAAAAAAATTGGAAATGATTCAATAAGCAATTGTTAAATTGTAAAATGGGTAGAAAGAGAGAGAGAGAGAGAGAGAGAAAGCGAGAGAGAGAGAGACTTGGTATTTTGAAAGCGAACTGACTCAGTAGTTTAAGAAAATTTCATAATCTAATGCGCAGCTAAATTTTATTGCCTTGCACGTGTTCTGGAGGAATGTTGTTTATTACAGGTCTTATTTTTCAGTTTAGTTTAATACGCAGAAATGATGGCGAAAAGAACGTGCCTCAATCAAATCTTATAAGGAAGTTTATTTAAAGGGTAGTCAAGATTTGAAAACGCAATTCAAAATGCTGTGAACAATTACACACAGATAATAAGAGTCTTGTTCAGTAACCAGTTCGAACTGGAACATTAGTTCATTTAAGCGATTTAAAGATTTTTATTACCATTAATTATTTGACATTTTGATTATGAAAAGTGAAATAATGTTTAGGGTAGAATTGAGGGGACGTGTTCGAAGGAATTTTGTTTTTGTAAACTAACTTGGTTGAATTGCATCATGGTTGACGCAAGAATTAGATCATACGTAGTTTAGTTGGGGGTATTGATTTGACTTTTGATTGGCTAGATGGGTGAGTGTGATTAGGAGTAGGATTGCGCGAACGATCTGGTGAACGATGCGCGGCACGAGAGCCCGCGAGGAACATCGATTTTAGAGATCAGATTTTTGTCAACCCGCGGCGCGAAATCTTTGTCTCCGACCTCTCTATATTCACTGTAGAATTTGGACTTAGAGAAAATTAAGGAGTAACAGAGCCTAAATATATTCACCTTTCAATTCAAATTGTTCTTGTGTTTTATTAAATTCAACCTTCTTGAATTCATAAACCAGTATCTTTTCAGTTAAATTAATTATTAGCTTGAAAAATTTCATTTTTCATTTAAATTTCCAATCTGTAGCTGGAGTATTGAATCATCGCTGGTTTCTCAAGTCGGTGACCGGACTAGAAGAGTTTTCACTCTTAGTGGGAAGAACCCAACGAAAGGACAATTCAAATAAATTTCATTTTCGCGCCAGAGGAATCGTAGACTGTTACAGGAAAAATTTTTTGGTGTCAGAAGTAGGATTCCACAAATACGTCGCGGTGGAATCCCAATTTTAAAATATCTGAAAATAAAACGGGACACAGTGATAAAATTATAGGAAGTGAAAACTTTGTTTTATTGACAGTGATAAACTCGAAAAAAAAACACTAAGTGAAAACGTGAACCAAAGTGACAGTGATTTTAAAACTTTAGTAAAAATAATAAGGTGAAAACAAATTTCAAGGGCCCTATTAACCGAAATATTTGAAACATAACAAGATTCTGGACGTCGAGGGATTTCGGGTGGAAATAGAACGTAGCCCGAAAGAAGAAGAAGAACTGGGATTATAGGAATCAGCGAGGGATTTCGGGTGGAAATCGGACGTAGCCCGAAAAGAAGAAAAACAAGGTACGGTTCGAGGAAAAATAGAGAGGATTGAGAAGAATAAAATATCCGCGAGTACCTCCTCCACGGTTTTTGTCGTTGTTTTTAAACCGAGAGGCTGGCGGTAAGAATAATTACCGAGGACTTGCAGACGGTGGTTGAAGAGACCACGGGATTATTACCTCACAATCACCGCAGGCTGCAAAAGAAGAAAGAAACAAGGATTGTCTTTCATAGGAAAAATTGGCTGAATTCCGAAGAGGGTAGCTTAAATTTAGTGATATAGTGAACAGTTAAGTGATTATTAAATAGTGAATAGCTAGGTGTGAGCGTGTAATTTCAGAATTAAAATTTATTTGCTAGCCATACATCAAGAACTTCTAAAAGGTGAGTCAGTTCGCAAAATTTTATCTTTTTTTGTAAACCAGTCTCTCTTTATTTTACGCGAATTTGAGTAATAAACGATTTGGGTAGACGTAAAATCGGTTGAGGATTTATTCATTAAAAAAATATATAAATAAAGAGAATGTTAAACGAGAGTGAAGCCGCGAACGATACCATGAATAATAGTCATGAACATGGGGATGGTACCGGCAGTAGTGAGACTGCGGGGACCTGGACCGGGTCAAATCAGTCACCCGTTACAAATGCGTCAGGCGTAGAAATAAATGCGGAAGACATAATCTCCGTAGCACCGGGTAATACTGTGGCACCTGTCACAGCAGCTACCCCAATGCACTCAAACCAGTCCCCGATTTTCTCAGGGAAGATGCGGAATTTGACTCGGGAAGTTCAGGCCATTGACCTGAACCGAACGGTGGTAAGCCCAACGCAGGCGGCCTTGGGAGTAGAGCGCACAAACGAGGGGGGATATTTTTCGCCAGGAATTACCCTAGATGAGGCAGGATTATGAAACCAATTAGCACCAGAGCCTCAATACCCAATTCCATTTAAAGCTGCCCTAGAATTCTTACCAAAACTTTTTGATGGGAAAAACATCCCAGTTAGTCGATTTATCCGAGATTGTATTTATGCCCGCAATTCGATCTCTGTTAGAGATAGGCAGCATTTATTTTTAATAATTAGATCGCGAATCTCAGGAAGTGCATATAATGCATTATTGGATCGGGAAATATATACTCTTGAAGAGTTATTAAAGCATTTAAAAAACATTTACAGAACATAGGAACCTAAGTCAGTTAAATTCAATCCTTGCCACAGTGGCTCAAAAGTTCAATGAAACTGTACAAGACTATGGCGATAGGGTTAGTGATCTCTTAAAAAACATTATCGAGTTAATTGAAGAAAAGAATGCTGTTGAATATTCGACCCCAATGATTAGATCGGCTAGGGACACTGCCTGCGAAAATTTCATAATGGGGTTGAATCCTAGAATGGTTCTAAGGGTGAGAATGGAGAGACCGCGAACTCTTCAAGATGCAATTATGGCTGCAAGGTCAGCTGAATGGGAAGTTAAATATGCGAAAGACCTTTTTAAAAATAGGGAAGCTGAAAAAGGTGAAAAAACTGAAGGGGCAGCATTAAATAGGGGGAAGTCATACCAGGGTAATAGATTTAGGCCATATAGATGAAATGCAAGGGCGTATGCAGTAGGAAGCGGAAGAGAAAGAACTAATGAGGGATTGAGTACAAACGCACAAGGATTATGGTGTAGGGGCAGAGGGGGTCAAACCGCCGGACGAGGAAAGGAGAGAGGCGGGCAGCGAGGGGCCCCGTCACAAGAGATTTGTCGTCGTTGTGGCGTGCCAGGTCACTTTGAAAGGGGTTGTGCTATGCCTGCCCCTCAAACTTCCATAATTTGTCGTAAATGTACCAAGACAGGGCATGTAGCGAGAGATTGCCCGAATGTCGGTTCCCCTCCCCTCTGTTCTCGATGTCAGTAACCGGGACACTTCGCACGGGAGTCTACAAAACGATATAGTCAGGAAAAGGGGGGGGGGGATTTTGCAAATATTGTAAAGCGAATGATCATACAATAAATGAATGTGAAAAATTGGCAAAAAGGGTAGAAGAAAATAGGCAGGTTCAAAAAGGGTCTTTAAACGAATAATAAGTTCGTTGGACTGGTGTGACGACGAACTTGCCTTAGAAATTACACCTAGCAGACGCATTATTTTTGTTTGGGACCTAGAAAAAAATGCGAAATCTCCAAAAGTAGAGTTATTTGCAGAGGAATTAGTAGATGGGAAGGGAACGTTTTTAATAGACACCGGAGCTGAATTAAGTATAATTCATAGGAGAAAATTAAAGGATTCAGTAAAAATTAATTAACAATTTAAATTCATTTTATGTGGCATAGGAGGGAAATCAGTAATCACATATGGTGAAGTGTTATTAACAATAAACGGTAATCCTTGCGCTTTTCAAGTAGTTCCTGATAAACTACCATTGCCTGGAGATGGAATCCTTGGAATGCCGTTCCTTAAGGATGCGTCCATTCATCTAAAAGAAAAAGAAATAGAACATCCATTAGGTGCATTCCCATTTACCCCAGAAAATTTAAATTTAAAATTAAATCTGCGAATTAAAGCTAGGATGAAACAATTAATTACAGTACCAGTTACAAATCCAGAAATAAAGGAAGGTTATTTACCCTTAATAGATTTGGGTCCAGGAATATTTTTGGGAGAAGTTTTAGTAAGAGTAAAGGAAAATCATATTTCTATATTTTGTATAAATATAACTACTAGGGATGTGTTACTTACTCTACCTCCTCTGACCTTAGAAGAATTTGAAATGCCAAATATATTATCAGAGGCGATTAGAAAAAGGCAAATTTTGGAAGTTTCTACCCCTAAAGAGGATCGTTTCACCAAGTTAATAGATGCCTTAGACCTGTCCGATATGAATAAAGAAGAAAGAGGGTCGTTGCTTTCTATAATAAGTAAATATCCATATCAATTTTATTTAAAGGGCGATAAATTAGGGTCAACTAGGGTTCTTAAACATCGAGTAAATCTGACAGACAATATACCTGTTACAAGAAAAGGATATCGGTACCCACCGATACATAAAGAAGTTATTAGCAAAGAGACCGGAGAGTTACTTCAAAACAAACCAATTTTACCCTCAGATTCACCTTACAATTCACCTGCTTGGGTGGTACTGAAAAAACCCGATCCACAAGGAAATAAAAGATGGCGTATGGTTATTGATTATAGGGCCTTAAATGAAAAAACAGTTGGGGATGCATATCCACTTCCAAATATTATAGATCTTTTGGATCAGCTGGGGGGTGCAAAATATTTTACAGTTTTGGACCTCGCAGCTGGTTTTCACCAGATAGAAGTTGAGCCGGGTGACTGGCACAAGACGGCGTTTTCCACCCCTTTTGGCCATTATGAATTTAATAGAATGCCCTTTGGAATGAAAAATGCACCTGCCACTTTTAAAAGATTAATGGACAGGGTCTTGTCAGGATTGCAGGGTATTGAGTTATGTGTATATATGGATGATATTGTGATATATGCAAAATCCTTAAAAGAACATAATGAAAAATTGGAAAAACTATTAGGACGCCTCAAAACTGCAAATCTTGTCTTGCAGCCTGAAAAATGCAAATTTTTGCGAAAAGAAATAGGTTATTTGGGACATGTTATTACTCAGGAAGGAGTAAATCCTCATCCCAAGAAATTGGCAGCCGTTATGCATTTTCCTCAGCCGTTATGCATTTTCCTCAGCCGAAATGTCGTAAAAATGTTAAACAATTTTTAGGGCTTGCAGGATATTATAGGATATTATAAAAAGATATTTCCTTTAAATGGACGCAAGCAGCGCAAATAGCTTTCGATGAATTAAAACGTATTCTTTGCACCGAACCCTTGTTGCATTATCCGGATTTTAGTAGACCGTTTATAGTAACTGTGGATGCATCCGATTTCGCCATGGGGGCTGTATTGAGCCAAGGCCCAATAGGAAAAGATTTGCCAATTGCGTATGCTTCTCGTGCATTGCAGGGGGCTCAGTTGAGGTACAATGTTACTGAAAAGGAGTTACTTGTTGTAATTTTTGCTGTTATTCAATTTCGACCTTATATTTATAGGAAAAAATTTATTTTGGTTACCGATCATCGTCCTTTAGTATGGTTACATCAATTGAATGACCCTACCCTAGGTTCAAAGTTAGCAAGATGGAAAGTAAAATTGCGAGAATATGAATTTGAAGTCATTCATAAGCCAGGGCGAGTGAACTCCAATGCAGATGCATTGTCGAGAAATCCTGTAAAGGAATCTAGCCAGGATAACGAAAAGGATTTTGATTCCGGTGCTGGGAAAGTGCACGATCTTATGCACCCTGAGACTTCACCAAAAGAGAATGAGGTCTGGTATCATGAATTTCCTGTAGAGAGATTATTTATGACTTCTTATGAGAAGGGTGGTGTAAATTCCACGATTTATTTGAATTTTGATGAAATTGTTATTGAAGGTGATATAAATTCTATGGTTTGTGTGAGCAATTGTGAGAATGTTCAAACCGGTGGTATTAATTCCACGAGAGACTTTGACATTAGTGAGAATATCAGTGATGTTGAAATTGATCTTGGGGAAGCGGGCTACCAAGGTACTTCGAAAAGGAAGTTACCAAAAAATTTTCCTGTGGGTAAGGACAGTACCAGTATGGGGGACTTGTCAGGCCAAGGAAAATTCAAGAGGGCTAGGGCCGATGACGCAAGTAGTTCGCCACAAAATGGGTCTGGGACTATTGCGGGAAAGACTTGCAGCAGGTCTGAGAATGTTGGAGAACCAACATGTGCCTTGACCTATGACATAGACGAGCCGCCAATTTGTGGGTCTGGGATTCGTTCGGGGAAGGTCTGTAGCAGGTCTGGAGATGAAAAGGAGTTAAAAACAACTGCTAGCAGTGAAAAAGACGTGCCGCCGGTCGATGAGTCTGGGACTCAACCGGGGAAGGTCTTGGATGGATCACTTGGTAAAAGGGACCCTAAGACGTGCCCACGCTGGTCAATGAAGGTACAGGCTACCCAGATCGAAATGATAGTGATAGCGATGATGATCAAGTAGTTGATGAGTATTCGCGAGAGGCCATGGTTGGCGAATATGTTATTAAAGTAATTGAGGCGGATGAGGGAGAAGAACCTGATGTCGCTGTTTTAATACCCGTCGAGGGGGAGGGTACTGTGACAGGCAGGAATCTTCTCACCCCTTTATTTAAAGTTTGCAGGGATAAGCTGTGGATGAGGGATGATCACCTGGTGAACTTTATGAGTTGTGATCATGTCCTCACTACCCCGGTAGGTCGTGAATTAATGAATAATTCTATTATTAAATTGTCTGATTTGAAAAATGAGAAGGTTCAAGTGGGACATGTTGTTTCATTAAATTATAAAAAACATGTTGTCTTTAATTTATATGTTAAAGAAAAATTTGATGATCGAATATATGCAGTTGATATTGAGTCTGCCCTATCAACTTTAAAAGATGCAATAATTGAGCATGAAATAAAGAGTTTTAGTATTTTGCAAAAGGGTAATGGTTTTGACAGATTACCTTAGAATACGGTAGAGTTAATGTTTAGAACTTACTTTCGAAAAGGGAATTATACCATTACAGTGTGTACTGGGGAGGTGACGATCCCGCCCGAAAATAAAAAATTTCAAATTATTGAGGAATGTCATGACTCCGCAGTAGGAGGTCATAAAGGTGTATTTAAAGCGTTAGAACGGATTAGAGAAAGATTCTATTGGAAAGGTGTTGAAGAGGACGTCCAAAATTACGTAAAAACATGCGATTCTTGCCAGAAGAAAAAGTTAGTACGAGTGAAAACTAAATTGCCAATGTGTATAACAGATACAACCACGAGAGTTTTCGAAAAATTACAAATTGATTTAGTAGGCCCTTTGCCTAAATAGGATATTGGAAACGAATATATGATGACTTGGCAAGATTGTCTTTCTAAATATTCAGGCGCTATCCCTTTAACTGCTATTGACGCTCCTACAATAGCAGCATTATTTGTCGAACATTTTATTTGTCGATTTGGGTGTCCCGAATCGATTCAAACTGATCAGGGACCTCAGTTTATGAGCGAAATAATGGCTGGGTTTGCGGAATTATTTAAAATAAAACAATATCAATCATCAGCTTACCACTCACAATCTTTAGGAGCGTTGGAGCGAAGTCATCATACTTTTGTAGATTATCTTCGCCATTATTGCAAAGAATCAAATTGGGACCTGTGGTTGCCTTATGCAATGTTTTCATTTAACACATCAGTTCATGAATCCACAGGTATAACACCTCACGAGGTCGTATTCGGCAGGAAAGCGATATTTCCTTCCGAATTCGCTGAGGAAAAGGTCACATTGACTTTTGTAAAGTTAGTAGATGACATATTAAATCGATTAATCACGACTGAGTCAATGGTCCATTTTCGATTAGAAGCTGCAAAGAAACGGTGTAAAAAATATTATGATCGTAAAATCAATGAAATGAATTTTAAGGAAGGACAGTATATTTACTTACTGGTTGAAAAAAGGATTAATAAGTTAGGAGACCATTATGAAGGGCCCTATAAAATTACTCGAATAGTTAGTGATTATAACGTAGA
>CAKNYM010030348.1:0-12180 GCA_932195095.1 Andricus curvator
TGGAAAGAATGCGGCGAGATACAATTATCTGACGTTTTCGATGCTCTACACATATATTTATAATCTCGGTTTTGGCACCAAAAAAGGTGGGAATAGTCCTTCTAACCAATAGAATTGCTGACGTCATATAATTTAATGTTTAATTAGCCAATCTCGTTAAGCACCGCCCATGCATTTCAAGCTAAAAAAATGAGATTCTAATTCTCGGAAATGCATTTTTACGATTCTTGTCGATTGATATTTTTCTGTCAAATCGCGTAATAGAACGAGATTTACGGCGTCTGAAGGGCGCCTTGTCGCTTCAACCCTTTACGTGAGTCATAATTTATCTATGCTCGCGGTCGAGATCACACGTGTGGCAGTCGGAGATCGCGCGTGTCAAACTTGACTTAGATCTGTATATATTGATCTATCCGAGAGTACATAGCTATTTCAAATGTTAACTTTTAATTCCTTACTTCTATCTATTAGGAGATATTTATTCGAGGTACAGAGAGGAGTTGTCATGTAATTTCTTATTGTCAATAATTATTGATATTTATTCTAAAACAGCGCCTGCTGTTACACACTCTCATATAATAACTAATAATAATATTTAAAACCATTTTAAAATAAAATAACACATTCCTTATTAGATGAAATTACATATTTTATTTAAATCAATTCATTATTAATAAAATAAATTTTCTTGAAATATCGACCGAGATATCGATTTAATCACGGGCCCGATTTCAAATGATACGATACTGAAAGGCCGGTCGCCTCTCAGGACTTGACAAAGGACAAGCAACAAGTGCGGTGCAGTACACAAATAGAAAAAGAGAAAAGGAAAGTCTCTTCCTTGTATAATACATACAAAAATAAAAAAAAGGAAATATACACTATAAAATTTTTAGAATAAAAGACAAAAAAACAACAAAGTGAATCCATTCATAATACAATAGCAGAAACCATAAATGGCGTTATATCAAATTCTTCCCCTAAACATAGAGCAAGTGAGTAAAATTTTAAACCGCAAATTAATATCTATATATAAAAAAAGGGGGGAGGAGAGTAAAACAACAAATAATAATAATAATAAAAAGGGGAATTATGCGCATATATACGTATACGTGTATATATGTATGTATACCCTTTTCTTTGTGATGCCCCGCCTGATAAATTTTGGAATATTCTCCCTAAGAATTCATCTTTACCCCTTTTACTAGAATCTTTTTCATATCCCTTTGTTCTATTACCATAATTAATATGAACGTATGCATTGAATCACATGCATATACGTGACTATAAGTATACAATATATTTCACAAATTCTATTTTCCTTTCCCTATAGGCCTTCGATTGTTATCGCCACGCGCATGGCTCCTTTGATCACCAAAGAGTTAATGGACAATGGGAAATTAATTGCATTAAATGCCATGACGACAAACCAGCAGTTTCTCCCTTCCCTTGGAAGCAAGCAAAATTGGAACATATACATTTGACAGGAGTCCCAACCCTGTTAAGATCTAAGAAGTGCACCATCTGCCACGAAAATCTCTTTACAATAACAGAATCAAAGGATAGCCCTGCGTGCATTTATGTCATCAAACAAGCATTCCGCGACAAAGAAACCTTCTCAATCTTAAAATCAAAGTAGATTATGAATTGGCATTCCAAAATTCTAAACCAGATGAGTGGGTCGATTGGGAGGTACTCAGTCCGGCAGACCATCCGCCGATCGCCACTCTCCTTGAGTGCGGTTTTCGCCAGGGACCAAATAACAATTATTTCATAACTCCGCTGTCACTAGAAGAGGTATCATCAAGTTTCAGTTCCGATGAAGATGAGATTGAAGCGCTTGAGAATAACCCTCAAGTAGGGGGCGAGGTGTCCCCACTAGAAATGTCAGTCAGCGACTTCGAGGAAGACCTCCCAGACGTCCGCGCCCCACCCAACTCTATTGCGACATCCTTTAGTTCCTCGACCCCATCAAATGATCAGCAGTTAACCATCTCCACATCACAAAACATACAACAGCCAAGTCCTTCCATAACGACCTCCTTCTCTTCCTCTGATCCCGAATCCGGATACTTAGCCGACGACGAGGCTGCAATTAGAATCAACTATAAATAAGACATAACAAAAACCACACGGATAACAGCGTCTGATATACGCTTTCTCTTACTCACTTTTTTTTCTTTCTCTTTATAAATATCTACATATTATTATTAATTTTCTTGACGCCACAGTTCAAAAAAAAAATTGATTGTCCTTCAATTTTAAGCTAGCAATAACAATTCCCCTTTTTATTGGTTGCATTAATATAGCTTACATATTTTGTATCTTATTTTTCTTCAAATATACCATTTTCTTTTGTTTCTTCTTGCATCAATGTATACATAAGAACAAAAATACACATATATAAATATATTATGGAAATTTGTGTCCAAAATTTTATTTTCCTTCACAATTATAAGATAATTATTATTAACTTCTTATTTATCTCTAAAAAAAAAAAGAAAAAAAACTATATCTATAATTTTTTTTTTTGTGTAACAATAAAATTTTTATATACATATATATATTCACCTTCTTGCTCCAAAATGATTGCAACACGACATTGCTCCATTAGATAGAATTTATTGAAAACGCAAACTCAAGAAATTCCAATGAAAATTGGTAAAAACCTCCCATAGCAGGTCCCTCGTAAAAGTCACTAATCCATAGTTTAGTAAATGTAAACACTCGAAAAGTAATAAAACTAGAGCAGATTTGAAGGAGTGTTAAATTACCTTACCCCATAACGATGAGAACTGGAAGCAGATGGCTACACAAGCGTCTGCCGCTACGCCTGATCTTCTTCTTTCTCTTCTTCTTCTTCTTTCGGAACAGCCAATGGCTGTTCTACGTTGACACCATACATGCTTCAGCAGCCTTGTATATACGGTCACGAACTAGTGTTGGGATTTTGTATTACCCAGTGGTATAATCTGAAACGAACGGAAAGGTTCTCTCCCATCGGGGAGAGAAAAGCAATGGCCCATGCGCAGTGGTGTCCAGGGGCGAGCATCTCGAGCACGCTATATGCGCAACTGGTGACACCCGTGTCACGACACCACCGCTCATGCGCTAGTGTACGCGGGCGGCAAATTTATAATTTTTGAAAGAAAGAAAATGTTATTCAATCGATTTTTTAATTATTTATTTTGTCAAATTTTTAGGTTTGCATTTTTTAGAAATTTAAAAACGTGTGAGACGACTCGCAGGGAGGGATTAGCTAAAAACTGGTAACTACTGAAGGGGGGAGGACATTTTAAGGCTTTAGAGAGACCTGTGATGAGGGTGCCACGTATGTTATCGAAACGGGGGCAGGCCCACAGGATGTGATCCAAATCTTCATCAATATCAGGATTGCAAGTACACTGGCCTGAATTTACAATGTTTTTCCGGGCTAAACTAGCATTAAGTGAATAGTGATTGCTCCTCATGCGACAGAGAGAGACTGTCCACTCTCTTGGTGCAATGAAGGAGGCAAACCAAGGCTTTTGCCTATGTTGGTAGAAACGTTGGGTGTAGTGCACGCCCTTGTTTTCTCCAATCTTAGTTTCTCCAACCTTAGCCACTGACTTAGCGGCTAGTTCGGCATGCTCATTTCCTCGAATTCCCTTGTGTCCAGGGATCCAAGCCAGCATCACTGCAATTGAGCTTGGACAGAGTCACCAGTCTATTTCTGATTACAAAAATGATACTGGATTTGATATTATTGGGGCATACAGTTGCCCCGCTATTAATTACGCTTAAGGAGTCTGAAAAGATAACTGATTTAGTGACGTTGTTTTTAATAATGTAATCTAGCGTGTACAGAATGGCATATGCTTCAATGGAGAAAATTGTAGCAAATTTAGATATTTTCCAAGAGCAGGTGGTTCCTGTCGAAGGGCATACAAATGCGAAACCTGCGGTTTCATCCGTCTCCGACCTGGAACCATCTGTATAAAAATAAACAAAGTCCTGAAATTTGTGATCTGCGAAGTCTTGTAAAAGAGCTTCTGGATCTGGGCTATCCTGACATAGGCGACCCAAACCAAGCTCAATCTGAGGTGAGAATAAATGATCAGTATACGGAAATTCGAAATAGGGGTGAGCAAATGACCTGCGAATCTGATGTTTAAAATTGGCAACTCTATCGAAAGCTCTGAAGAGAACAAAAAAGTCTCTGATACGATATCTGTTCGTTCGGTTTGTAGAGTTCCAAAGTTCCTCGAGGCTGTCCGGTAGGGGGTGGTTAAGAATAGAAAATGATCTTAGAATATATCTTTTTGCCAAAAAACAAAAGCGTTTCTTTAGCGGAGGTTCACAAGTTTCTGCTAGCATGACGTTAATCGGAGTGCTTTTCTATAACCTATAGCTAGTCTTAAAGCCTGATTGCGAACTTTTTCTAGTTTATCAAAAAATTTTTCATGTTTAAACGTAAAAATGTGAGAGCCGTAATCTATACAGCTTCTGATGAGTGCATCATATATTCTTAAAAGAACACATGGATCAGCTCCCCACCAGACACCCCTGAGAACTCTGAAGATATTCAAAATCTTACGGCATTTTTCGGTTAGATAAACAAAGTGGGCGTCAAAGGAAAGTTGGTAGTCCAGTATTATTCCTAGGAATTTTAGAATTTCTGAGGGATAAATACGAATGTTATTTAAGGTAAGAGAAAGCGAATTTCTACTGAAATCTAAATTTAATTTCGAAAAAAGAACTAGTTTAGTCTTCTCCGGGCAGATTTCGAGACCTCTTTGGACCAAAAAGTCGTAAAGAATGTCTGCGCATCTTTGAAGAGAAGCCACACATTGTTCAGGATCCTTGGATCTGCAGAGGATAGCAATATCGTCCGCAAATTCAATTATAATGCAATCATTAGGGATGAGATAATATATTTTTCTTGTATATATTGGAAAGAGAATTGGACTGAGTATACTTCCTTGTGGCAGGCCCACTGTGCTAGTTCTTGGGCCTACTAGTTCGCCATTGATTTGGAAAAAAATATTTTTACATGCAGTGGAATTGTACACGAATCTAGCAATGCACTGTAAAAAAAGTTGGTGTAATTTTACATCGTACCACGATGGAAATTATTTGACCTACGTGCGACGATGTAAATTTACACACTTTTGTAAAAAAAAATGCAGGACGTAAATTGTCAGGACCACATTTCAATTTTGAGGTTATGTTCGTGAGGTTATAAATTTTCAAACACTGTATCAGGATAAATAAAGCGCATATTACTTTTCTCAGGTATCGTTTTGAATAAAAAAGACATATTTTTTTATTCACATAGAACTCATCACTATTAGAGCAATATTAGAGGCTCTGAGACGTAATTTTATGATAAAGTCCAAAGCGCCATGTCTTTCTGTCAGTTTGTCGATGGGTTGTCGATTTATGTCCTGTTTGTAATTTCTCAGGATGCCAAGACGTAACAATACTACCCGTGTGTGAAATTATGCTAGATACTGCAACTTTACCAAAAAAAGTGTTAATTTATAAGCATATTTAAATTTATTCACTAACGTAAATTGACTACGTGCCACGCTGATCAAATAATTTCCATCGTCAGACATAGTAAATTTACATCGGACAGTTATTTCATACTGTTCCATGGGGTGAAGTTGGAGTAGATCGTGAATTTCGGAGCGACATTGGTATATTTACCAGGTTATACATTGTAATTTAAAATACACTGCTCGTGAAATTACAATCTAATTGTAAATATCACAAAAGATTTTTTTACAGTGTGGATTCAGGAATGCCTAACTCCCGAAGGTCTTCCACCAGAATCTGAGGGATGGCGCTCGGGAAGGCACCCTTCAAATCCAGAAAAAGACCGGCCGTGACCTCTTTACTGACGAAGCCTTTCCAGACTTCTGTTGCCAGTATAGCCAAATTGTCAGCGCAAGATCTTCCCTTCCTGAAACCAAATTGTGAAGGGGATAAAATAAAGTTGTGTTCCAGATGCCAGATAAGTCTATTATATACAAGTTTTTCCATAAGTTTAAAGAGACAAGACGCGAGCGAAATGGGCTGAAATTTACCAGGAGTCGATTTTGGAATGAAAATGACCAGAAAGTTATTCCATGAAGAGGGGAATAGCCCGGAGCTGAGTATATTATTGTAGATTTCGAGAAGGGTCGATCTTGCAGCTTCGGGAAGATTTCGTAAGATATTGTAGTCAATTTTATCAAGTCCGGGGGAAGATTTAATTTTAAGCGAGGATAACGCGATTTCCATTTCCGCTTCCGAAAAAGGAGCCTCTAGAAATTCGTTGCGTCTAAAATCTGTAGGGAATTTGTCATAGAACACTGTCGGTGGGAATAATTCGTCAATCAAAAGTGTAAGTTGGCTATGACCTCTCTGTCTGCGGAACACGAGGCCACGAACGGTTGAGTAAATCTATTTTTAAAACATTTTACGACTCTCCAGACTCTTGATATGGGAGTCATCCTATCCAATGAATCACAGAATTTCCTAAAGGAATTTCTTCGTGCATGGTTAAAGGAGCGCTTGGCTTTCGCCTCCGCCCTTTTCATTTCTAGATAATTAGGATAAGTTTTGCTACGCCTGAAAGCTCTGGTGGTTCGCTTTCTTTCAGCGACAGCTTGGTCGCATGTTTCGTCCCACCACGGAGCTGGCACAAAACGTTTATTATTTCGGTGGTTAAAAATCCTGTTCGAATTTCTAACAGGGGGGGGGGGGGGAAGGTGGACAGGCAGAAGTAACTGCCTAGTCGACTCCTTCAATGAACCGATTGTAACTGGTGAGGGGATCCTGGGATGTGTCTTTGAATGTTGCTTCATTGCTTTTAACAAAATCAGATAAGTTATTAGAAAAGTTAGACCAATTAATTCTTTTAAGTTTATATTTGTGTGAGAAGAAGGGTGAAATGGGAATGGACACTCCGAGGCTTGTGACAAGCGGGTAGTGGTCACTTCCCATATCATCCTCCCAAACATCCCAGGAACAGTTAGTAAATAAATTGGGTGTGACAAATGAGAGGTCCAGGACCGAAGGGGATTGGCCTGGACGGGTGGCAAACGTGTCTTTGCCATTGTTCAGGCACATGAATTCTGTTTGGTCTAATGAAGAGCAGAGCTCTGAACCATTAGAGCAGCTGTGAGAGCTGCCCCATGATGGGTGATGGCTGTTAAAATCACCTCCAATGAAGACTGAATCAGAATTTATGGCTGAGATGGAATTAAACAGCATTGACCAAGTATTGGATAGAATGGAGTTATCCGAGGAGGGAACTCAGTAGACTGAGACGATCAAGAGCTCTCCTTCGGAAGAGTTAATAGAAACAGCTAGGGTTTCTAGACTGTTTTCTGAGTTAATTATCGTAGAGATTCTGGAGAAGTTGATTCCTTTTCTAACGGCTATTGCGAGGCCACCGCCTCTATTAGATAATCTGTCAGCTCTGATTAAATTGAAATTTTGTAATGAAAACTTTTTGTCAGGTTTGAGAAATGTTTCGCAAAGTAAAAGTATGTCGTAGTCTTCGGAGATATTTTGAAGGTCTCCCTTCTTTTTTAATAACCCGCGACAATTCCACTCCATAATTCTTAATTTACTTATTTGAGTCATTTTGATATCCCTAGGATTTACTTTTTATTTAGATTCGCAGAGCCAGATTGCCCCGCTGAACCGGTTCTATTTTGGGATGCAAGCAAAGAATTAGAGAGGGATTTAACATTATTCGAGATGCGGTTAAGAAAATGATCTCTTTCCTCTACATTTGAGGAGATATCAGATGTTATAATGGAGGAGAGACCCGTGAGAGCCTCGATTAGGTTACTGATTATGGATACAGCGTCGGTAATGGGTTTATTAATTAATTGAGAAGCTGAGGGATGCAAGGCAAAACCGTTTGGCAAGGAGCTCTGAGTCCTTCCGTTATTGTGAAAAGAAGAGAAGTTTGAAGTCGACCGATTGGGTTGCGATGTTTGTGGGGGCTTGTTTGGCTTCGATTTCGTAAGAGGTTTAGGACGTGAACCTATACCTTCGGAATACGGACGAGTTGGGATGGTGTAAGCGTGATCCAGCAATGAGGGAGCTGGAACCTCGCTCAAATCGGGATGGTCGGAGAAGTTTACTAAAGAACTTGATTGACGGGAAGCAGGTCCATTCCTGGACTGCTTTTTAGGTCTGATAACCTCTTTTGCTTCAGCAAAAGAAACTCCGTGTTTGGCAGCATAGGCTCGAAATTGTTTTTGGAACAACAATTCCGGACAATTTTGCGAGGTTGGAAGATGATTTCCGTTGCAATTGCAGCATTTAGGGGCACTGTCCACGTTTGGACAGGGTTCCTGTTCGCTGTGGGTGTTCGAACCACCACACTGTTTGCAACGCGCAGATGAACGGCAGTTAGTACTAATGTGTCCGTACCTTAGACACTTGAGACACATTTTCACTTGTGGGGTATAAATCTGAACTTCTGATGCGGACTTGAATATTGGAACCTTATCAGGTAGGGTTGTGCCTTCAAAAGTTATCTGAATTGAGGTAGAGGGGGTAATTGATTTAGCGCCAGTATCTTTGTCAGTTACCTTCCTATTGAGACGACGAACATTCACCGCGGAGGTCGTGTCTCTCAAGTATCCAAGGATCTCTAAATTGTCTTGAATTTCTTGTTCTGACAGTTCGATAGGGACGTTCTTCACGACACCTTGACAGGTTACAAAGCTAGCTGGGACAAAAGCAAACAGCCCTTTACTTTTTAAAGTTTGAGAGTCGTTGAGGATTCTATTCGCGTCTTTATATGATCGGACCGTCACGCATAATTTTCCAAAGCCCTGACTATCTACATTTAACACAGCTTCTTTGTAGAGAAGAGTGAAAGCTTTACCGTAGGTCATGGGGTTGAGATCCTTCTTCGCTCGCTCGGAGGCACGGTCTCTTTGGATCATGACCTTGCATGGACCTTTCTGTTTGTCGCTATATCGGAGGCGTGTGTATGGACTTTTATCATTGGTGTTGATGTTATGGGTGTTAGGGTTCTGTTGTTTTTTCATGTAAGAGTATAATTGTGTGTGTGATTGAGTTTTTGAATTGTTTGGATGTTGTGATTGAGTTGTTGAGTTATTTGTCTGTTGTGATTTAACATCAGGGGGGACTTCACCTGTATCCATAGGATCGCTATCGTCTGCAGGAAGGGGTGTGAAACCGGCTTAATCGAAGTCTAGGGACTTGTGGCGCTTGTTTTCGCATGCTTCGTAAGAATCCTTACCACGGTCGCGCGATTTAGACTTTCGGGAAAGGCACAATAAACCATCGATGGCTACTTTCTCTGCACCAGAATCAGGTGGGTGGGGAGGGATTCCTCCCCCCCGAATCATCGGGTGACTTCCCGTTAGTTGCCATGCTCTGGCTTCATCGGCAAGGGTCTGAAAAATTCGCGAAAAATTGCCGCCCACGAACACGTGCTCGCGCGCACGAAAAGGGACCGACGCCCGTCTTACAGGTTAGGCCTGCCAAAGTACGCGATTCTTGAAAAAGAATAGCGGGCTGTGGCAGGAAACTCTGATCACGAGGACCAAATGCCTTGAGACACTCTACAACACTAAAGCTTCACTTCGCGTAAAATTCGTTTGGTCAAAAATAACACGAGTGATACCATTCACGTACGACCGCCATAAAGGTTCGCGCCGAACTCCGATACGCCTGATATTTTCCTTCCTGATTGCACGCGTGCGCGAGAGTGTGGCGCCGATTTCAAAAGCTTGGCTCACCTCCTCTATCCGTGCCCTCGGCTTGCGTCAGGCATGTTTATAAATCTATGCCACATAATTTATGGAATACATTAATTAAACTTTTCAATCCTAAAATGTAAAATTATAGTAACAGCTTGCATAAAAAAATGAAATTAATGAAACCTTTAAAAATTCAAATATGATTAACGATTTAAAAAAAAATACAAAGATAAGATTTTACTTTGATTGAAAATGCAAATCCTTGGTTGAAATTTAAACTACTTAGTTGAAAAGTGAACAGCTTTTTTTTAAACTATTCTTTACGTTTATCAACTACTTCGTTCTTGGTACTTGAGACAAATTTCGCACAATTTTGCACAATATCACCCTCAAACAAATTTTAATACATTTTTAAAAATAACTTTAGCTGATCTCTTAAATAACTAATTAGGAATATAACAAAATATACAAGTTTTCATTCAAACAAGATTTTACAGATCTTTCAATAAATTAATTGCAATTTCGTTAACCTCTTGGGCGTCAGGCGTAGAAAATTGTAATCTTTTTTCGTCTTAACACTTGTTAACGTTAGCGTTACGTTTTCAAATAAGTAACGCGTTGCCACTACCATTACCAGAAAAATTTAACGTTTAATTCAGGTAGAAGTAAGCAAGGCTTTACTGTCAATACTGGTAAACATAACCTATATATATATATATAACTTAATAATTTATACACATTACTATATAATTATATAAATAGGTGAATTAAGTTACTTTACTCACTAGGATGTAACCTTTTAACATGATGTCTTAAATTGTAAGCTTGTGTAAATTTTATTTTGCAAATAGGACAATTTGAGGCCATATTAAAAACAAATAAACAAAAGACTTTCACAATAAACACTAACAACTGACGCTGGAAGCAGCAAGTGTGCATTCTGACAGAACGCATTAATTGCGCGCGCGCAATCACGAAGGAAAGTAGCAATAAGCAATCTTCAGAGCTTTGAAGGGACGAGTCTGAATTTTACCACCCCTTTGGTTCCCAGCAACAATTAGAACATTAGTCAGCAGCGAATGCTGTATAACACTAAAAAAAAACAAGCGTCAAGATGGAAAAAAATTACAATTTTCTACCCCTGACGCCCAAGAGGCTAACGAAATTGCAATTAATTTATTGAAAGATCTGTAAAATCTTGTTTTAATAAAAACGTGTATATTTTGTTATATTCCTAATTAGTTATTTAAGAGATCAGCTGAAGTTATTTTTAAAAATGCATTCAAATTTGTTTGTGTGTGATATTGTGCAAAATTTTGCGAAATTTGTCTCTCTGTGATATTGTGAAATTTGTATTTATACAAAAAAATGTAATGGTTGATATTTTGGTACAAAGAAAGATTTTGCAGTCAATAAAAACGAATTTTCAACCACGAAGATTAATTTTGTACTATGAAACACAAATTCTCAACAAACTACATTAATTTTGAACCAAGTAGTTAATACACGTAAAGAAAAGAATAGTTTAATTTTCGTTAAAAAAACAACGAATCTCCTACAAAACAGTTGAATTTCTACTAAATTGTTAAATTTCCTACCAAACTGTTGAATTTCCAAGACAAAAAGACAAATTTTCTATACAAAACAATTTAATTTTCTACCCAAAAATATGAAATTGTAAGAAATGATCATTTTAAACCTAATAGATAAATTTTCAGTTAAAAACATTAATTTTCATCTCCAAAAAAGTAAATATAAAAAAAAGCTGTTCACTTTTCAACTAAGTAGTTTAAATTTCAACCAAGGAGTTGCATTTTCAATCAAAGTAAAATCTTAAATTTGTATTTTTTTTAAATTGTTAATCATATTTGAATTTTGAAAGGTTTCATTAATTTCATTTTTCTTTATGCAAGCTGTTACAATAATTGTACATTTCAGGATTGAAAAGTTTAATTAATGTATTCTATAAATTATGTGGCATTGATTTATAAACCTGCCTGACGCAAGCCGAGGGTACGGATAGAGGAGGTGAGCCAAGCTTTTGAAATCGGCGCCACACTCTCGCGCACGCGTGCAATCAGGAAGGAAAATATTAGGCGTACCTAGTGATGGACGCTGCTCGGTATTTCACAGTCATGACCGGTCATGACGGTAAATGTTGGTAAAACGCGGTCAGACCCAAATATTTCCACGAGAAAAGGTTTTTTTATAGAGAAAAGTGGTTTAGTTGTTAGGTCATACCCTATACTAAACTTGCACAAAAAGTTTTTCGGTTCTAAATGTTCCAGTTATTCTCAAAGTAATAAAAATTCCAAAAAGCTGAGCATAGCAGACGACACTTTTGACAGTTTCGCGCGAGTTTCGAGGAGAATTTGAAAATGACACTTTACAAATTTACAAATTACGTTGACAATTTCTTGCATTTACTAAGTAATATTTTTAAAATAATATTTATTAG